>JAHPZR010026339.1:52500-57324 GCA_019787425.1 Platygyra sinensis
AAATACTTTAGGAAATAAGTAACTGGAGGAT
Source organism: Platygyra sinensis (assembly GCA_019787425.1). Lineage (NCBI taxonomy): Eukaryota > Metazoa > Cnidaria > Anthozoa > Scleractinia > Merulinidae > Platygyra > Platygyra sinensis. The sequence goes on from JAHPZR010026339.1 coordinate 52,532, forward strand.
TGAAAAAAAATTGAACTTTAACAAAGGAAATTCAAGATATGCCAGTGAACCTTCAAAGAGGGATGATTAAAGATCTGTTTGTTAAATTATTATTAAAATAGCGCTAACTTGCGAGTATCGTTACAAGCTTGTTGCATGCAAATTATAAAGAAAATCTAATGACTAGATTTTCTGCAAATAAACAAAACCGATTTTAAACACCTGTTTATATTTGATCATGTTGCCATGGCAACGGTACATACGTTAGCTTAATTATCAAAAAGTTGAAGTTTGTGTTGTTAACTTGCTTGCTGCCATTTTTGGTGACCAAAGGATCAAGGGTTTTAGAGAAAAATGTAAATGAAACAGAGGTATCAAAAACTGTGTTCAGCCACCTTAAACAAGAAGTTCCGGCTGAACGCAAGACAATCAAAATGTAATTTCACACAAAGTACGTTATTTAAACGTAAGATAATTAAGAAAACAACTTTTGTACAAAGCATGGCTTGAACATCCCGGTTGGCAGGTAAACTGGGCTCGAAATAAGTTTAGAATTGTGTATTTAGCGGCAATGAGGGACGGACCATTGATTTTTTGACGGATGGAGGTAGGCAATTTTGTGGGTTGTGTATGAGTTTTTTGTTGGTCATAACTTGCGCAAGAATTTTTTTAACCTGGAGAGTATAAAGCTCTTGCTCGATTTTCCCCCGTGGCTACCCTTACGCGGTATTTTTTCAGCAGTTTTTGATGGGTGGGAAATGTTTTGAAATTGCCCCATCCCGCCCCTCTCTAAAAAGTAACGGTCCGTCTCCAAGTATACAAACATTTGAGTCCGGATCCTTTTCCCCATGAAGAATTATGTATGAGTCACCGTTGTAAAACCTTCCATAGCTTTCCTTTGGCCAGTCTTTTACCTGAAATGACCATAGTGAGAAAAAAACAAAACAAACCTGTCAGAAATCCACGATCAAACATTTTGTGGAAGGTAATCGGATAGCTTAGAAATAAGTACGACTGGATGCGATTATCAGTACAAACATTTTCCATTCTAGGAGTGCACGTTCGACTCAGTGCTATTTTGGCGGGAAATAAGTAGTAGCGGTCGTCAGTTATCTCAGTTGACATGACATAAATTTGGCAGCGCGAGTCAGATTTGGCGGGAAGAACCAGCCATACCTTGGATCACTACAGGCACTTTCCATTCAAACGGAAATTTCGGTTTGAATTTTCGGAAATTCGAATGAAACAGCATTTTCCGGAATTTTCAGAGAAGAAGACAACCTCGCGAGCTATTCCCGATTTTCGTGAATTTCTTATCGAGAATTTCCGTTCCATTGGCCTTTGCTTTCAGAATCTTCGGTTGAATGATTAGCATTTCGGAAATCAGTTTACGGAAAAATTCCCAGGTAATTTCCTTAACATAAGGCTACATTTTCAAAGTTCCCGGGAATTGGAGTTGAATGCATGGAAAACGCCCCTGTTGGGGGTTTGACTGAGCCCTTTACTCTTGGAAAAAGGAACTGACATCCTTGAATACACGTATTCACTCGATATTAGGCTCTAATAATTGAAAATTCTGCTTCAATATCTATCGCACCGTCCCTCGTTTGTGAGTCATAGCTTTATCGCTGTTTTAAATAGCCTTTTATATCAGCCATCGTGGACTCCGGCATACTTCACTTCAAGCTCTCGTGGCTTCTGTGTTTATTTCACACTTAGAGTTAAGAAGTTTAGTAATTTTTGCTGAGCTCTGTACTTTGCTTGCTTTGTTATCAAGTGTTTGTACTAAAATTCAGATATAGAGTTAAAATCTTATCGAAATCTTGTCCGCCATTATCAGTTTTGTCCTAGTTATACTTGTCAGTCTCACTGTTTTTCACTCACTTCCACTGCTTTGAACTTAAATTTTCTTTTCTGCCCTGATTTGCGATTAAGTGATATGTTCTTAGCCAGTAAAGAAACTGTTGCTTGTAAATTATTAGACCCTAAGACAAGTTTTGGACTTATTACTCTCCCACTTTTGACATTTGGACAATAGAGAGCCAGCTATTTTAACACCAGTAAAGAACCTTTCAGTTACTGTACATGTATCTGTCCGTGGTCGAACAATTTTTTTTGCAAATATGTTAAAAAAACATGGTACATGAAGATGTAAATGTGTAGAATCGGATAATTTCAGTTGTTATGTCAGTTCAATAAATTCTCAAAATAATCTCCTGGTTTCCCTTGTTATAAAAAGTGAAGTTTTTTCTTTGTTTTTGAACTAGAGTCTTCACGCTCTGCATTAGATATATTGTTTTGGAATTTTTTGCTTCACTAGTAATTTAACGGATTTTACGCCTAGGATAAGCCAGATGTCATCTCTCATTTCGTCAGTTTACATTTTGGGCGTTAAATTGACCAATTTCGATATATTAAAATTCAAAATTGGCGCCGAGGCTTGTGGAATAAAAGAAATCAGTCTCACATTATCCCTTGACTATATGTGATTTTTTTTTGCACTTTTCTGATCCTCGGCACCAGATCAGAATTTTAATAAAACAACGTTTCAAGTCAAATTAGTACTTCAAATATGATGCTGTCAAAAGTCGTCAAGTTATCGAACTTGGGCCACAAGGCTACCAAGCAACGACTCCTACAAACTGGGGGAGCTCATGCAAACATTATTCTGACCAAATAAGGTATTTGTTTCTCCACTTTGAAATAGTTGTCTAAAAACTGTCAAAAAGAAAATTATCTTTGTTTGTTTGCAACCGATAACAAAGCTATGGGAAGTCACTCCGAGCGTAGGGAAATTTCTCATCTTTTGCCTTTTATGGTACAAAATACAGCTTTGTCAGAGACTTCGAATAAATATTAATGAATCTACTGCCAAAACAGGAGTGTTGATTTCACGCATTGCATAAAGTTTTAAAAAATACAGAGTTAAGTTTGTTTCCCAAAGTAAGAGTGTATTTCCAAACGGGTTTACATCCATTTCTTGACCATCAGATAATTCATCTAAAAACAAAAATATTGTTGCATGCTAAACCTGCTAACAGATGTTAAAATATATGTTAAACAAAAATTAAAACATGCCTCAAACTTTTCGATCCTCCAAATTTTTGTTCCTTCCAAGTATTCGCAGCCTTGCCAAGCCGGCTCTTTTCTCGCCGAATTTTTCTTGATCTGGAAAACAATTGAAGAAAGAAATCAAATGAGATTTGGCGATATGCTAAGAAGTTTCCCCGAAAACTTGAACACTTTGATATTTCTTTGTACCGACTTACTTGTCTGTCTTCTTTGCTGTTAATCCTTGCAACATTGGAGTCTTTCCAGTTGTATTCTTTGGCTTTCACGAGACCAGACATGATGAAAAATCTTACTAAGCGCTGAAGATCTGCACGGTAGCAAGTTAACTACACCTTCTCAATGTGAGATGGTAACTTGGAGATTATTCGACCACCCGCTGTAAGCTAAGCTCTGATTGGTGTTTCTGACAGATCTGCATCCTAACCTTAGTTAACGCACTGTTGTCGATTTTCGATTAGATTCTCTAATTTCCATAATGCTGTGTTTATCATAGCATCTGGCCCCTAAAGGTTTTGTAAAACTGTGTGTCAATTCCGCACGAAAAATCTAGACCCTAGTTAATATTCACCGACGCCCGTGATTCTCGAAAAATAGAGAACTTCCAAGGCTTAAAAATACAATCGTTTATAGGGAAATTTCTGAGAACACATTTTACCTCACCAAGGAGATTCAGAAGCGATCCTAATCTTGTTAAAACCCAACCAATGGCATTTTTTCGCTTCATTTTGTTTGACTCTGAGAATGGAAAATCAAACAAGACTATCATAAATTATTTCACAAGGCCTCTGCGAAGTCAAACGTTTCGATAACACTGTATATTGTCAGGTTTGCATATTAAATTAAGTTCACCATGCCCCGAGCACATTGCGCGGGAGGAATATTAAAACGTGGGTTTCACTCTGAAAAGCATCAAACATTTTTCGTCCACAATATGTCTGAGAAATCACATGGTTATCGTGATGTCCTCGTTGTTGAAAAGATCCGTTTTCAAAATGTCTTTTTCAGTCCACAAGAAAATTAAAAGCGCTAGCCGGCGTTTTCAATTTCCTTCGTTTTGCTTTTCCAAAAGTTCCGTTTTCGTGACGGATTGGTGTGGACGGTAGGCCTAACCGTTGCCGGAAATAAAGCTGCCTTTTCAAACAGCTCCGGCGTATTGTGGAGGCCTCAGTCTTTGTCGAGCTTAATAGATTGAGTTATTTTAATTGTCTTTAATCTAACTGTCAAAAAGAGGCATTGATCGCAATATAGATAATATATATTCGAGCCGTATGACTTAAAATTTGCATTTGATAAAGACGACGAAAGAACGCCGAAATATCAAGAACTGGCGTTTATATTTCTTTTGAAAAATTACTCTTTCTTACAGTTAAATAGCCTTGAAATAAAGCTGTTGTCTGAATTTTTTACCTTTGGTAAATGAAGACTAAAACATCAAAATTCTGTGATATTTTGTTTCTCGGGAGGAAACAGACTTGTAAGCTATTACAGGATAATTTTGTGAAACTCTGAAACTGAAAACAAATACAACTTAAAACTGACCGGCCAAATTATTACAACGTTTACGTCGCCTACATAATAAAACAATTTTTCCTTGGTGTTTGGAACTATGTTGTTTTTTCCTATATCCTTCAGAGAATAATTTTAAACTGACACTTGCTACTGAAAATGTGCAATTGTACATGTGATGCAGTGTGACTTTGAAAAACAAGGGCTACATGTATCCTCTTGACGACTGTGTTTAT
>JAHPZR010026341.1:0-27500 GCA_019787425.1 Platygyra sinensis
ACACTGTACATATATTTTATAACATTTTTACCCAGAAAAGATAAAAGCGTTACGGTTTTATTTCCGATATGTTTCCTATCACCTGGTTACAGGACCCATTTTTAAAACTATCTGGCTGATAGTCGACAGTTTACGCATCAGTGCCACATCACGCATCACGTTTTGAACCTGATGTAACATAATAAAACAGTTCTTTTCTACGCGTTACTTGACATTTTTTTTTTTTTTATGCAATGAGACTACGGTAAATTTATACTAAAACAATTAGACTACTCGCCCTCGTTTGCTACGAGCGATAGTCAACTGGGCTGCGCCTCGATTGACTATCTGCTCGTAGAAAACTCGGGCTCGTAGTTTAATTGGGCGTTCTCGGAGGAACGAGAGAACGCATCCTAATTTGGTTTGCAGGCTTGAGATTACGATTTTTTTCTGCAATTTGGCCGCCCCTCTAAGTTTTTCAGGGCTTTGGACCTCATACGCGTGCAAGTGAAAATAACACGTGTGGCCAGATAACACGCGTAAGAGAAATAACACGTGCAGCGTTTGGCCTCGTCCTGTACATCGATTACGTCATGCCTGTACATTGGCTCTTTTCTGTATTCCTCGAAGTGTGAGGGAGCTGTGTACAACTCCCGATAAAAGAATAAAGCCGCAGTCAACCTTAAGTTTCCATTTCCTTTTCTTCAAAAAACCCACTTTCTATTATCACACTACATATCCTGCAGAACGCACTTCCTAATCTTTGATTACTACTAGTTTGTTTAAATAGATAACTTTGATAGTCTTTGCAGTGGCGGATCTAGGCGAGGAACCCGGGGACGCCTGGGCCCTCACCTGATTTTGTTTGGGTAAGAGAGAAGAAATGACAGAAGGCAGAAAGCCAGCAGGGTAAGTTAAAGGGGGTCTTTTGGGGTTTGGGGGTTTTTTTCGTGGCATATAGAACATCTTCCACAGCGCGTCAATTTAACGAACGAAAACTGCTCGATAAACTGAAAACGACGGCGGATTTGTCGCCGTTAGTGTTCCTTCGCGTACAACTTCGGCGTACAGATCGAACGAAAAAACGCATCTTCCGACCGACTCTATCGACCTCCGTGACGAGTTCTGCCATTTTGTTGCACAAATTTACCCCTCTCTAGATATCCCTGATAAACATCTAACATAACGCTAGGAAACAGATTACCGAATAACATCTCCACTACTCGTCACTCCATCCCTGATCCCTGCAAGGCGGCGATTCCATACAGTCAGTTTCTTCGCTCCGACAGGATCTGCTCTGACATGCTGATTTTACACCGAGCTGCAGAGTGAAGTAATACTTCCGGCGCAGTGGTTACCTGATGAACTGCAGCAACCATCTCAAGAAAGTCCCCACCAACGTGCTCCTCGCTTCTAAATCACACCACCAAGCTTACGATGAACAGCACTAATGCAAAGTCCCGTTGGTATTAACATAGAATCCCTTCAACGTCCGGCTCACGGATCTTGCTTGATAATTTCCACATCTTGTCCTCCGATCCCCGATGCACGCAGGATTTTCCTCCGAACACCCCGCTAGTATCCTTATCGCGCGAGCGAAACCTCGTGATATCCTTGTACACTCGCGCTTGATGCCTCGCCGTCTCTCACTCTGATGCCGGTTCATTGCCCTGACGGCCTCGATGCCAGACATGCAAGCACATAACTCCTCAGACTTTTCTACAGAGGCCGAAGAGCGCACATAACATCCATGACCACGTCACCTTTCAGTCTGAGAATGTTGTGTATTGCATTTCCTGTCGTCGCTGCAATTGCCTGTACATCGGGGAGACCGGAAGGCGACTACGGGAACGTTTCAGCGAACACCTCCGCAGTATTCGAAACCGATCGCGCGGGTTTCCCGTAGCTGAACATTTCAACTCCGCCTCCCACTCTCTGGATGACATCATGGTCTGTGGCTTAAAACAGTGCTCTGGCAGCAACATCAGCCGTAAGCAGCATGAAATGAGGTTAATCTTCAAGCTGGGCACGCTTCGACCAAACAGACTGAACATTAACTTCAATTTCTTGTGACTATGACTCTAGCGCGTTTTACACTTACGCGCGCTGAAACAGTGGTTTTCTTATTTGTTTCATGCGCGCGCTTTCCGTGCGTGCGTACGCATACAAATTTTTGTATCGCGTGGCTAAGTCCACCTACTGAAGAAGGGCCAAGCCCGACACGTTTAGGTTATTTGACCAAAATTTGACACTCTTCTAAGCATTTTAGCCTTCTATATTACTTTTTCAGTCACGTATCGCAAGAGTTTTTTTGCTCAATCCTACCCGCCGCTAGGAAGTGTTTGGGACAAAAACAATACTTAGCGGGGGAGGTTGGTGAAAAATGTTGTCAACCATGTAAGGTGCACGAAGTGTCCCTTCCAGGTAGGTCCATCATGTAAGGTGCACGAAGTGTCTCCTTCGGGTGGGTCCGTCATGTAAGGTGCATGAAGTGTTCCGTTAAGGTAGGTCCGTCGTGTAAGGTGCGCGAAGTGTTCCCTTTAGGTAGGATCATCATGTAAGGTTCATGAAGTGTCCCCAGTAGGTCCACCATGTAAGTTGCACGAAGTTACCCTTCAGGTAGGTCCGTCAAGTAAGGTGCACGAACTGTCCCTTCCAGGTAGGTCCGTCATGTAAGGTGCACGAAGTGTCCCCTATAAGTAGGTCTGTCGTGTGAGGTGCACGAAGTGTCTCCTCCAGGTGGGCTTTTTATGTAAGGTGCGCGAAGTGTCTTCCTGACTTCTTTAGGGAGTTAAATGGTTTGCTGTCACATTTGTTTTTTAAATCAAATATAAGCCATAAGTAAACCAGGTATAGGATTACAGATAAATATAGATATAGGTAGAGGATTACAGATATATATTATTTACAATTCTTCTCTTTTGCTTACACCTTTGGGTTCTAGTGTTTGTTCGCTCTCGATAAGAAACGTTTCCATACTTTGTGTATTGAGTCACGAGGTGTGGGTATGAGTTTCAATGGGATGAGCTCCATGTTTTTATTATGTGGTTATTGCTGGCGAAATGTTCAGAAACAGCTCTGTCTTTACTCACCTTAACTTGCAACCAAAGTTGTTATACGAACTTTGAGAAGATTTACACATCTTTATTTTCCATAAATTTCTTTTTGGTGCTATTTTTGCTGCCACTGCATATTACTTTGGACAGTGTAGCATCGTCTTCCTAGGGTGTCGGGGAGCATGCTCCCCCAGGAAATTTATAAAAGAAATTAATTATGCACCTGAGAAATCAGGTGACATCATTGGGATTCGAACCCATGACCTCTGCTATGCCTGTGCTGTACTCTAATTTATGAAGCTACTCAGTCGAGATCAAGTCAACTTGTTGGTCTCTTGTGTTCCTGTGAAAGAAATGCTGAATGAAACAAATGCTCGTGAAGTGCGGTTTAACTCACCTGAATTTTTAAGGTGCATACATGATTTTACAGAAGACACCTCATTGCGATTATATGCTGATGACACAACTGCCTATGCCTCAGATACATCTCCTGTTGTTTTAGAATACATTTTTAACTCAGATCTTCAAGTAGTGTGTACATGGCTCCAGCATAATTACTTGCAAATCAATGCAACAAAAACCCAAGCGATGGCCATTGGCCCAATAAATTATAGATATACTATTAATCTGCAGGATAATAATAAAGAGCTGACTGATAGTTTGAAGATGTTTGTGTCACTTTAGATGAAATAATAACATTTAAGCCTCACATACAAGAACAACTTAAGAAGGCATGTGCTAAGGCAGCTGCCTTGCGTAAGCTGTGTAAGTTTATACCACAAGATGTTATGATTCTCCTTTATAAAGCATATGTATTACCACACCTAGAGTATTGTAGCCCACTCCTGCTAGGAATAAGTAATGATTCAAAAACAAGTTAGAGGATACTAATTACTATATCCTAAGGACTATCCTAAGGTATTCAAGTTCAGTGTTTTATGATTTTCTCCTTAACTTAGCTGAATTGCAGAACCTAGAGACAAGGAAGCAATTTCAGTCACATAAGTTATTTTTTATAAATGTTTAAGTGGCCAGGGACCGGAATATCTTAGTGAGTTTTGAACGTTTTAAATGTGAAATACAATCTGAGGGGGGCTAGCACACGCCTCATGCTGCCATCTTTTAATTTAGAATACATGCAGGTCATATTTAACTACTAAGCTTTGGAATGGTTTACCCACTAGAGTTAGGGAGTGTCCATACTTGGCCGCCTTTAGGCGCGCGTTGCATAGGTGTGCTATTCCATATCATACATATGAATTATTTTAATTCTTCGAATTTTAATTTTAATGCACATTTGATCGCAAATTAGGTATTATACATATACAAATTAGATATCACATAGGTTAACAATATTTTTATCATTTATCATAGGTTCTTATTTGTTTATTATTTGTAATTAGTTTCACGTTCACGTTTAAACTAGCTTTCAGCTCCTAGGTGACACGTGGTTAAATAAAGTATTATTATTATTAATTGAGGAAAGAAAAAAGGAAAACTCCATCTAATCTGGGAAATCCTGAGGCTTTCACGAAATCAAAGGCAAATCTCGTCTCACGTACATTCACAAATTCACGAAACAGTCTGCATGCTCTTTAAGTGAAATTCACTCTTCGTATTGTAGCCTTCTCTTAGTTTTCCGGGTCTTAGGTCTTAGCTTTCCGGACATCCGTAATAAATGTGTAATGCCATACATGCTTCTGATATGTATAAACAGATACAAAGCCGACTGATGCGTGACGGTCCGTTCAGAGAAATGTGATCACTAGATAAAAGTACTTGCAAAGGACGTATGGAATACATTTTTGCCAGATATCATTTAACTACGTACTTTAAAAGTAAACGAATAAATAGAACAATTTGATCAGTACTTTTTTAAAACAGTGGCGGAAAGAAAGCTTTGCAGTTTTATTACTCAGAAGTCCGGCTGGGTCTAAGCGTGGATATACCAATCTGAAGCGGGAAAAGCGCGCCAAGTTTGTATGCACTCATCTTCTTTCCAAAAGTCATAATTAGGGACTGTGCAATAATTATCTGGAGGGGTGGGGGGGGGGGGGTTCTAAGATTAATAGGGGGGCCTGAACTTAAACCAAAGCGCAGGGTAGGGGGGTAAGATGTAATTTCTTAAACATTTGTAGGGGAGGGTTAGATGTTAAACTGAGAGGTCTGATCTCAATCCATGGACTCAAGATAATGTATATTACATGTAAGCTAATCAAAATCAATTTTTGGAATCTTGGCTCTAAAGCAGGCAAAAGAAAAATGGAAAGAAACACCATTCCAGAAAGATATTTGTTTGGGAGAGCAGAGACGATGTTGAAAGATGACTAACAAGCACTTCCCCCACACCCAACACACCACCACACACAAACCACAAACTCACAACAAAAAAAAAAAAAAAACAAAAACAACCAAACCAACACAAAAAAAAACAACCCCACACCACACACCCCCCAAAACACACCAAAACAAAACACAACAACGTTCCGGCTCTTTCTAAGTCAGAAAGGTCCTATTGATACCTGGAACAACAAGGCACAATTAGTTGAGCGAATCTTAACGAAAACTGAACACAGAAAGGCTGACCGTACGGTTGGGGTTTCACTGTTTTGTAATTTCACAATATTTCGTCGCCGTGCCTGACGAAATATTGGAATTACAAAACAGTTTAACCCCAACCGTATGGTACAGCCTTTCTGTGTTCAGTTTCGTTAAGTATTCGCTCAACTAATTGTGCCTTGTTTCCAGGTATCATTAGACCTTCTTGCCTTAGAAAGAGCCGAAGTTGCTTGTTAGTCAGTCTTTCAACATCGTCTCTGCTCTCCCAACAAATATCTTCTGGAATGGTGTTTCTTTCCAGATTTCTTTTGTCTGCTTTTAGAGCCAAGATTCCAAAAATTGATTTTGATTAGCTTACATGTAATATACATTATCTTGAGTCCATGGATTGAGATCAGACCTCTCAGTTTAACATCTAACCCTCCCCTACAAATGTTTAAGAAATTACATCTTACCCCCCTACCCTGCGCTTTGGTTTAAGTTCAGGCCCCCCTATTAATCTTAGAACCCCCCCCCCCCCACCCCTCCAGATAATTATTGCACAGTCCCTAATTATGACTTTTGGAAAGAAGATGAGTGCATACAAACTTGGCGCGCTTTTCCCGCTTCAGATTGGTATATCCACGCTTAGACCCAGCCGGACTTCTGAGTAATAAAACTGCAAAGCTTTCTTTCCGCCACTGTTTTAAAAAAGTACTGATCAAATTGTTCTATTTATTCGTTTACTTTTAAAGTACGTAGTTAAATGATATCTGGCAAAAATGTATTCCATACGTCCTTTGCAAGTACTTTTATCTAGTGATCACATTTCTCTGAACGGACCGTCACGCATCAGTCGGCTTTGTATCTGTTTATACATATCAGAAGCATGTATGGCATTACACATTTATTACGGATGTCCGGAAAGCTAAGACCTAAGACCCGGAAAACTAAGAGAAGGCTACAATACGAAGAGTGAATTTCACTTAAAGAGCATGCAGACTGTTTCGTGAATTTGTGAATGTACGTGAGACGAGATTTGCCTTTGATTTCGTGAAAGCCTCAGGATTTCCCAGATTAGATGGAGTTTTCCTTTTTTCTTTCCTCAATTAATATAATAATACTTTATTTAACCACGTGTCACCTAGGAGCTGAAAGCTAGTTTAAACGTGAACGTGAACTAATTACAAATAATAAACAAATAAGAACCTATGATAAATGATAAAAATATTGTTAACCTATGTGATATCTAATTTGTATATGTATAATACCTAATTTGCGATCAAATGTGCATTAAAATTAAAATTCGAAGAATTAAAATAATTCATATGTATGATATGGAATAGCACACCTATGCAACGCGCGCCTAAAGGCGGCCAAGTATGGACACTCCCTAACTCTAGTGGGTAAACCATTCCAAAGCTTAGTAGTTAAATATGACCTGCATGTATTCTAAATTAAAAGATGGCAGCATGAGGCGTGTGCTAGCCCCCCTCAGATTGTATTTCACATTTAAAACGTTCAAAACTCACTAAGATATTCCGGTCCCTGGCCACTTAAACATTTATAAAAAATAACTTATGTGACTGAAATTGCTTCCTTGTCTCTAGGTTCTGCAATTCAGCTAAGTTAAGGAGAAAATCATAAAACACTGAACTTGAATACCTTAGGATAGTCCTTAGGATATAGTAATTAGTATCCTCTAACTTGTTTTTGAATCATTACTTATTCCTAGCAGGAGTGGGCTACAATACTCTAGGTGTGGTAATACATATGCTTTATAAAGGAGAATCATAACATCTTGTGGTATAAACTTACACAGCTTACGCAAGGCAGCTGCCTTAGCACATGCCTTCTTAAGTTGTTCTTGTATGTGAGGCTTAAATGTTATTATTTCATCTAAAGTGACACAAACATCTTCAAACTATCAGTCAGCTCTTTATTATTATCCTGCAGATTAATAGTATATCTATAATTTATTGGGCCAATGGCCATCGCTTGGGTTTTTGTTGCATTGATTTGCAAGTAATTATGCTGGAGCCATGTACACACTACTTGAAGATCTGAGTTAAAAATGTATTCTAAAACAACAGGAGATGTATCTGAGGCATAGGCAGTTGTGTCATCAGCATATAATCGCAATGAGGTGTCTTCTGTAAAATCATGTATGCACCTTAAAAATTCAGGTGAGTTAAACCGCACTTCACGAGCATTTGTTTCATTCAGCATTTCTTTCACAGGAACACAAGAGACCAACAAGTTGACTTGATCTCGACTGAGTAGCTTCATAAATTAGAGTACAGCACAGGCATAGCAGAGGTCATGGGTTCGAATCCCAATGATGTCACCTGATTTCTCAGGTGCATAATTAATTTCTTTTATAAATTTCCTGGGGGAGCATGCTCCCCGACACCCTAGGAAGACGATGCTACACTGTCCAAAGTAATATGCAGTGGCAGCAAAAATAGCACCAAAAAGAAATTTATGGAAAATAAAGATGTGTAAATCTTCTCAAAGTTCGTATAACAACTTTGGTTGCAAGTTAAGGTGAGTAAAGACAGAGCTGTTTCTGAACATTTCGCCAGCAATAACCACATAATAAAAACATGGAGCTCATCCCATTGAAACTCATACCCACACCTCGTGACTCAATACACAAAGTATGGAAACGTTTCTTATCGAGAGCGAACAAACACTAGAACCCAAAGGTGTAAGCAAAAGAGAAGAATTGTAAATAATATATATCTGTAATCCTCTACCTATATCTATATTTATCTGTAATCCTATACCTGGTTTACTTATGGCTTATATTTGATTTAAAAAACAAATGTGACAGCAAACCATTTAACTCCCTAAAGAAGTCAGGAAGACACTTCGCGCACCTTACATAAAAAGCCCACCTGGAGGAGACACTTCGTGCACCTCACACGACAGACCTACTTATAGGGGACACTTCGTGCACCTTACATGACGGACCTACCTGGAAGGGACAGTTCGTGCACCTTACTTGACGGACCTACCTGAAGGGTAACTTCGTGCAACTTACATGGTGGACCTACTGGGGACACTTCATGAACCTTACATGATGATCCTACCTAAAGGGAACACTTCGCGCACCTTACACGACGGACCTACCTTAACGGAACACTTCATGCACCTTACATGACGGACCCACCCGAAGGAGACACTTCGTGCACCTTACATGATGGACCTACCTGGAAGGGACACTTCGTGCACCTTACATGGTTGACAACATTTTTCACCAACCTCCCCCGCTAAGTATTGTTTTTGTCCCAAACACTTCCTAGCGGCGGGTAGGATTGAGCAAAAAACTCTTGCGATACGTGACTGAAAAAGTAATATAGAAGGCTAAAATGCTTAGAAGAGTGTCAAATTTTGGTCAAATAACCTAAACGTGTCGGGCTTGGCCCTTCTTCAGTAGGTGGACTTAGCCACGCGATACAAAAATTTGTATGCGTACGCACGCACGGAAAGCGCGCGCATGAAACAAATAAGAAAACCACTGTTTCAGCGCGCGTAAGTGTAAAACGCGCTAGAGTCATAGTCACAAGAAATTGAAGTTAATGTTCAGTCTGTTTGGTCGAAGCGTGCCCAGCTTGAAGATTAACCTCATTTCATGCTGCTTACGGCTGATGTTGCTGCCAGAGCACTGTTTTAAGCCACAGACCATGATGTCATCCAGAGAGTGGGAGGCGGAGTTGAAATGTTCAGCTACGGGAAACCCGCGCGATCGGTTTCGAATACTGCGGAGGTGTTCGCTGAAACGTTCCCGTAGTCGCCTTCCGGTCTCCCCGATGTACAGGCAATTGCAGCGACGACAGGAAATGCAATACACAACATTCTCAGACTGAAAGGTGACGTGGTCATGGATGTTATGTGCGCTCTTCGGCCTCTGTAGAAAAGTCTGAGGAGTTATGTGCTTGCATGTCTGGCATCGAGGCCGTCGGCAGGGCAATGAACCGGCATCAGTGAGAGACGGCGAGGCATCAGCGGAGTGTACAAGGATATCACCGAGGTTTCGCTCGCGCCGATAAGATACTAGCGGGGTTCGGGAAAATCCTGCGTGCCTTCGGGATCGGAGGACAAGATGTTGAAATTATCAAGCAAGATCCGTCTGATGCCGACGTTGAAGGGATTATATGTTAATACCAACGGGACTTTGGCATTAGTGCTGTCATCGTAGCTTGTTGGTGTTGATTTGAGAAGCGAGGAGCACGTGGTGGGGACTTTTCTGAGATGGTTGCTGACAAGTTCATCAGGGTAACCACGCGCCCGGAAGTATTCCTTCATCTCTGCAGCTCGGTTTCGTAAAATCCAGCATCGTCAGAGCAGATCCTGCGGAGTCGAAGAAACTGACTGTATGGAATCGCGCGCCTTGCAGTGATCAGGATGGAGTGACGAGTAGTGGAGATAGTTTATTCGTATCTGTTTCCATACGTATGTTTGGCTGTTTATCAGGGTACTAGAGAGGGGTAAATTTTTGTTGCAACAAAATGGGCAGAACTCGTCACGGAGGTCGAAGAGTCGGTTCGAAGATGGTTTGTTCGTTCGATCTGTACGCAAGTTGTTACGCGAAGGAACACTAACTGCTACAAATCGACGTCGTTTCAGTATCGAGCAGTTTGCGTTCGTTAATTGACTCGCTGTGTAAGATGTTCTATTTGCAAAACGTTTTAATCTACCCTGCTGGCTTTTCTTCCTTTCTGTCATTTCTTCTTTCTTACCCAAAATAAGGTGAGGGCCCAGGCCCCCGGGTTCCTCTCCTAGATCCGCCACTGCAAGACTTCAAAGTTATCTATTTAACAACTAGTAGTAATCAAAGATTAGGAAAGTGCGTTCTGCAGGATATGTAGTGTGATAATAGAAAGTAGGTTGTTTTGAAGAAAAGGAAATGGAAACTTAAGGTTGACTGCGGCTTTATTCTTTTATCGGGAGTTGTACACAGTTCCCTCACACTTCGAGGAATACAGAAAAGAGCCAATGTACAGGCATGACGTAATCGATGTACAGGACAACGAGGCCAAACGCTGCACGTGTTATTTTCTCTTGCACGTGTTATTTTCACTTGCACGCGTATATGAGGCCCAAAGCCCCTGAAAAAACTTAAGAGGGGCGGCAAATTGCAGAAAAAAATCTCGATTTCTCACGCCTGCAAACCAAATTAGGATGCGTTCTCTCGTTCCTCGAGAACGCAATTAAACTACGAGCCCGAGTTTTTCTACGAGCAGATAGTCAACTCGGCTGCGCCTCGTTGACTATCGCTCGTAGAAAACGAGGGCGAGTAGTCTAATTGTTTTTAGTATAAATTTACCGTAGTCTCATTGCAAAAAAGAAAAAAATGTCAAGTTACGCGTAGAAAAGAACTGTTTTATTATGTACATCAGGTTCAAACGTGATGCGTGATGTGGACTGATGCGTTAACTGTCGACTATCAGCAGATAGTTTTAAAAATGGTCCTGTAACCAGGTGATAGAAACATATTCAGAAATAAAAACGTTACTCTGGTTAAAATTGTATAAAAATATGTACAATGTTTTTAAAGTCCCAACGTTTCGGTTGAACCTTCAACCTTCATCAGGGGAAAGTGAAAAACAATAATTCGCAAAAGACACGTTTCTTATAGTGTGCCAAATATGGATCTATTGTTAAGTTCTGTCCCTCAAGGCAAGATTTAGAAATTCGTGCGGCAAATGCATGCCATCATCACGATTCAGCGGATTCCTGCAAGTGTTAATTTCCCAAGCTTCAAGAATGCGTCGATTGCGCCAATTAGCACTCGTGCGTAGGATCTTAGACGCCTCCCAAGAGACCGTGTGACCAGAACGTAAACAATGTTCCGCTAAAGCTGACTTTTGCGAATGTTTATGTTCCACCGCTTTCTGGTGTTCTTTAAGGCGAGTAGAAAATTTGCGTTTGGTTTCCCCGATATAACTCTTGTCACAATCTTTGCATGGGATCGAGTAGATGGCGCCACGAGTCTGATCTTTCGGTACTGGGTCTTTCGGTTTAGGAAACAAATTCCCGATGGTTTGGTGTGGTTTTTGAGCAACTTTGATGTTATGATTACTCAAAATTCGTTTGATAGGCTCCGATGTGCCCTTGATGTATGGTAAAATACAGAAACCCTTTGCAGCATCCGGCGCAGTTGTTGACAGTTGTTGAGCTAGTCGTTTAGGTTTGCCAACATCAATCACAAATCGCTTTGGGTAACCATTCGCCACCAGTGCTGCTGTTACGTGCTTCATTTCCTTTGACCGTTGATCACTAGAAGATGGGATGATTTTTGCACGATCGGTCAAAGATTTAACAACAGCCCTCTTGTGCGCAACCGGGTGATGCGAATGGAACGAAAGGTATCTTTCAGTGTGGGTGGGTTTACGATAGACCTTAGTGGAAAGTCGACCGTTGTCTTGACGACAGACAGTAACATCCAGAAAAGATATTTTCCGCTTTGTTTCTCTTTCAGCCGTAAACTGGATCGATGGCTCGATATTGTTCAAATGCTGCTGCAAGGTTTGCACCAGGCTGGAATTAACGGTCGCACACACATCATCCACATACCGTTTCCAAAAGCACGGTTGTACAATGGAAGTGGACAGTGCTCGTTTCTCAAGGTGCAAACCGTGCAGCATCATTTGAAACAATATCGAGCCATCGATCCAGTTTACGGTGCAAAGATTGTGACAAGAGTTATATCGGGGAAACCAAAACGCAATTTTTCTACTCGCCTTAAAGAACACCAGAAAGCGGTGGAACATAAACAATCGCAAAAGTCAGCTTTAGCGGAACATTGTTTACGTTCTGGTCACACGGTCTCTTGGGAGGCGTCTAAGATCCTACGCACGAGTGCTAACTGGCGCAATCGACGCATTCTTGAAGCTTGGGAAATTAACACTTGCAGGAATCCGCTGATCGTGATGATGGCATGCATTTGCCGCACGAATTTCTAAACCTTGCCTTGAGGGACAGAACTTAACAATAGATCCATATTTTGGCACACTATAAGAAACGTGTCTTTCGCGAATTATTTTTTCACTCTTCCCTGATGAAGGTTGAAGGTTCAACCGAACGTTGGGACTTTAAAAACATTGTACATATTTTTATACAATTTTAACCAGAGTAACGTTTTATTTCCTAATATATCAGCAGATAGTCAAGGGTAACATAGCCAATCAAATTCACGGATTCACAAAAGACTACGGTAAATTTATACTAATATAACATAGCGCAACGCGCTAGTCCTATCTAAATCCTATTTATATAACATAGCTAGCAGAGTCACGCAATCAAATTCAGTATACGTAAGCGTGCACCAAATCTCGATAGTGCTCGCTGATGGCGTCAGCAAATCGCTATGCCAGAAATTCTTTTTCGAGCGAGCGGCATTGTCAGC
Organism: Platygyra sinensis; assembly: GCA_019787425.1. NCBI lineage: Eukaryota > Metazoa > Cnidaria > Anthozoa > Scleractinia > Merulinidae > Platygyra > Platygyra sinensis. The sequence continues at coordinate 12,988 of JAHPZR010026341.1, forward strand.
GCGGGGGAAAATATTATATTTCGCTACAATGATGGATACAGGACTCGGTCCTCTAGTCCCAAAACAACACACAATTTTTCCGGCCTTTTCCTCGTGAGCTAGAGTTCTTAATGAGGCAGAAAAAGAGAAAAACAACGGAAAAAAGGAAACTCGGCATCAGCGCCGTCACGATTCCGCCTCACTGTCCGAAAGACACTCTGGTAAAACCAAACAAATTACAAACTGGTCTGTTTCAACCTTTAAAGGTAAGCTTAAGTTTTACCGTTATAAAATTGTTAAATATAAACCTCTAGCTTTGAACAGAAAAATTGAAATAAAACCAATTGCTATTTTGCTTAATATTTCGTTTACCGCGAACAATCACTTCTGATATTGTTCAGTTGTATTTTTTTCGCGTCGGATTTTCAGGATTTTATGCACAGTTCCACCGGCTATGTTATAAAACAATTGGTTCATGCTTTTAGCTGTGCACTATCGAGTTATGGAGCACTTGGGAAGTTTGGAGAGCACTCAAGAAGCTAGAGTCGCCTCCGCTATCGCCTCGGGCAACTCTTACGCTTTTTTCGTGCTCTCCCAAACTTCCCGCGTGTTCCATAACTCGATAGTGCACGCTAAAGCATGAGCCAATTGTTAATTGGGCCATCATGAACAAAATCTTTATGTACGCACGGCCGTGCTCAATAAAATGACATATGCAATGACGTGTGCAGTTTCATTTCAGCTGCAAATTTCCGTCGCGTTTAGTACAAGTTCCTTTGTTTAATTAAGTTTCAGCAATGTGAAGATCATTCTGAACAATCCTAACCCTACTTCGAGCCTTTGACTTTTGCCCGGCAAAGATGTTTACTTCCACCCATCGTCTGGAAAGGTCCGCTCGGTGGCCTACTCACAAATAATTTGACCGGCTAAAAACATGTCTCGCATCTATAAAAAAAATTACTGAAACCTTAGTTATAAAACGTGACACTAGTCCTGCAAATGTCACGACTGAGGAAAGGAAAGAATAGACGATAATTTTATAATAAGGAGCCGTTGAATCACGACACGATTGTAAGGAGGTGTTCAAATTCTCGCGCTTGAAGGCATCAGGATAACACAAGTTAGCCAACGCAAACATCATATCACTAGCTCGTTATTCCTAAATTTCCCATATTTTGGGATTTGTAGCGGCTTCCAAATCTCGATGCTTTAGTGTTCTTTAGTATCCTCTCCATTTAGTGAAGAAAAAATATTTCAGTACATCGTTGACATCTTTGAACGGTAATGGCATGAAACGAGTGGTCGCCGTGTTGTGCTTATATAGCCGGCATCGATTGCATTGGCCTGGGAAATCGTCGTTGATTTGCTTTGTTACTATGGGGCGTCGCGAGCAAAAAGAAAGAGAAAGAAAACGGGCAGCGGCTTCATGCGAAATGTTAGAAAGATTTCTGTCAAAAAAGTCTAAAACAGGTGAAGTTTGTTAAATGATAGTTCAGTTGAGACTGAGATGCAGCCATCATTGTAGACTACTCCTGCTACGGACACCTCACCCCCCAGTACAAGTCAAGAATCTGTATGTAATGATTATGATATCTGACAGCATCAAGAGACCAGCAAGGTAGATATAGGTGAAATCTTTTATAAAGCGAAAACGCCGAAGAAATTTTCTTGCGCAATTTTCTTGCGCTACTCGGGAAAGTACAAAACATGGATCCCCGGTCCATGGACCCCCTCCGTGGACCGGGTCCATGGACCCCCTATTTTTACAAGCGCTAAAATAGTAGTAATCAAAGATTATGAGTGCGTTCTACAGTGATATAACTTAATTAGCTGTCTGTTGCTGAAATCATTATGTTTGCGAACAGCTAAAAATTTACAGACAAAAGTTTCTCGCCCTCAGAAACTTGAACTCTTGTGAAGAGTCACCGCAAATGGTCCCCATATTGATTTTATTCACATTCATATTTTTGGCAGTTTTTAATTTTTTTATTATACTATTAGCATTTTTTTCTGTGGATTATTTTATATTCTTGCTTAATTTTTTTATTGTTAGCAAGTTGAGGACTTGAGGTTACATCCATAAACTACGATTTGATGACCTTTGATGACACGTTGCGTGACGGGTCCACTTTCGATAAACCATGCACAAGTTTAATAGCACATTTGCCTTCAAAATTCATGCTAAACAGTGAGCACTTTAACTGGTAATTTTCAAGCATACAGGCTGATTTTCAAAAGTAAAATTGTGTTACATTGAGTATTCTAAGCTGGCAGCACAAATATCAGCACTTGCGTGCCGATTTTTCCGGTTTAGGCCATCCCCTTTTTTTTTTTCGTTTACCGTCGAATACGTTTTCTGATTTTGGGTCGGTCGGTCGGAAAAGAAAAAAAAAAGGCCGAAAAAAAAAAAGGAGAAGAAGTCTGGAACTAGGAGACCCAGCACCTCAGCATAGTGTCTGTGGAGCCTGGAACGACAGACGAGGTTACAAAGTCGACATAACGACAATAGCGGAAGAAAAGATGGACGTCGTAATTAAGGTCATTCCACTGAAATAGAGCCAGCACTGAGATTTTTGCCAACCTTTGCCAGTTGATTGTTTATATTATAGAAACTAAAATTTTTAAATAAAAAGGAGGGGTCCCCTCCCATGCCCGGCAGGTTCGTTTAGGAGCAACAGCACCTCTATTATCAACTTCGTTCCCAGGGCCTTTTCTCTACTTGAATACAGCATAAGTGCCCCTCATAAACACGAGTGAAGCGACAAAATGGTCGAGTGACCGAACAGTAAACGGCAAAAGTATAAATGTCACGAACCGTAGAATTCGTGTATTTTACAAAATATTATTAATTGTCCACCTTGACAGGCAAGAAATCCGGTAGACGCTGAAACAGCAGAGATTTTGCAAAGCCAGTCGGTAGAACGGCAACAATATCTTTGCCTTTCGGTGAATATTCAAAACATTTCACTTGAAGTGGCTTTAACTGAACAAAACTACGCAAAGTTTCAACGTTTAAAAGCAAATCCAAGTCGAAAAGCACAGACAGTGTCTCTGCAATCTCGATTTGGCACTTTTGATTATGCAAACTCGCTAATTTATTACACCCAGGATTTCCGGGTGTAAGGTAGGCACGTGACCAGCCGATGCCAGGGCCTTTTCACGTCCCGCCCTCAAGCCAAGGAAAAGGCCCTGGGAACGAGGTTGCTCTTTTATACCCATACAGGGTTCGTTCAGGTCATTGCCGGATTTCATACGGTGGGGGCCTGGGTACGAGTCCGTGTATTATGGGATTAACAACGCAAGACCCATATATTCAGACAGAGCGCACCGAGCTTTACAAAATCTTTAAGTTTCGTGTTAATTGGGCCAATATTGAACAAGATACGGCCATTCAAAAACTTCAAAATTTGCAAAGAATGTATGGATTTCCGGACAAGTGTCCGGCAATCCATACATTTGTTACTAAATTTTGAAGTTTTTGAACGGCTGTATCTTGTTCGATATTGGCCCAATTAACACGAAACTGGAGGATTTTGTAAAGCTCGGTGTGCTCTTTCTGAATATATGGGTCTTGTGTTGTTAATCCCATAATAGACGGACTCATACCCAGGCCCTCACGGTATGAAATCCGGCAATGGAGGTCCTTGAAAGTTATGGAAAATTAAAATTCTGTTTGATAGGTTATTTACTGCGGATCACAGGGCAAGGACAATGAAAGATAGAGACACTAATTAAGCAGCGTAAACTGCACGCATTTTGGTGAACTCCAGAGTTTGTCTGTTGGACTGTTCAAGGCTAAAAAACGCTCTAAAACAAGTTTAGGGTTTGAATTTTGAAACTGACAGCTAATCCTAACGTCTTGGAAAACTTGAAAAGGTCATGGAAAAGTCATGGGACATTGCTGTTCGTTAGTTTTGGCTTACTCTTTTAGGTCCTGGCTTCAGAGTACTCTTCCATCGATTCAATTTTGGCTTCGCTGGACACTGAACTATTTGTGGCCACTGGAACCATTAATCAACTGAGTAATCAAAATATAGCCAATGAACAAAAGATGTCCCCATGGTTAGCCTCGCAAAGCCAAGACGATTCCAAGTCATGTTCGTGCACTGAATAAATAATTGTTGTCCCAGTTATGCACCAAAAGCATGTCATCCCGCATCCTGACCAAAGAGGCCGCGCACGGTCGATCCCGCCAGAATCAAAACTACCCCTAAAAAATACCGTCGTGTAACAATTTAGTTATGAACTGCAACTTACTCCTGACACTGTCGACTTTGTAGACCGCTGTAGAGTTTAAGTCATATTATTTTTTACATTGCAAATTTTATTTCAAAACTGCTAAAAGTGAATGTGAATGTCTTCACAAACTATTTCCATGTGTTTATATGACAGATCTCTTCACTCTTACTAGCAATTTAATCCAGAAAGTAGTTTAAATATTTATTAATTACTATTGATTTCAAATATTTCTGTGAATTCATTTTTTTTTTCAATTGACTTATATTATTTTATGTTTATTTTATTATTGTTTACTTCAGCAATAGTTGGTAAAAATAGGGGGTCCATGGGCCCGGTCCATATTTTGGTGGACCCGGTCCACGGAGGGGTCCACGGACCAGGGGTCCATGTTTTGTACTTTCCCGCCCTACTCACGTTTTTAGCAGTGCATGACAGTGTGTTGAAAAGTCATTTAGAAACTCCTTAATTTTGTGTGACACTGTTAACATTAAAGGTCCGTTTTAAAAGAGAAAAAGAACCCACCCAGGCAAAACCTGCCTACGCGCCTGCAGATAATCATACACTTAATTTATGAAATTAGGCTCTTACCCGATAATGCTTAAAACAGTGCTTGTTTTTTTACCAAAAAAAGTGCTAAAATTATGCCAATTTTTTTAAAAAAGTGCTCGTGGGTTACATAAAAATGCTCACTTTTTCCCGATTTTTTTAAACATAGAATATTACATTTTCAGATTTTCAGTTACATTTTTCAACAATAAACATGTATGCTTATGTTTTTTGCATCACAGTTCCCCCTAGTCTTATTTTTTTCCACTGATTGATGGCAGAGTACGCTCTCGAGCTATCTCTGCCTTGGCTGGCTGACTTCCATTGTTCCTCGCCGACAACGTGGATTACTCCGTCTTGGAAAACGAGTGTGATGGACTGGGTTTCTAGAAGGCAACCGCTGACCTATCAAACCTATTCCCCAGGCCTCCTCGGCTCCTCTGACTAAAACGAGGACAAAATGCGGCTTTGGACGACATCAATAAAGTTTTTAACACAAAATTACACAATTAATCAGTCGAAAATCCAAAATAATGCTAGCAGTGCTTTTTGGGACAAAATGTAAAAAAAAAAATGCTTGCAAAGCCAAATAATGCCAAAAAAAAGTGCTAGCACTATCGGTAAGGGCCTAGATAAAATCGTACACTTGCAGTGAAATATTTTTAATGCTGGCATTACTATTGAATCAGTTCTACTTTGCAGCCTGCATGGCATGATGTTATAGGTAATTTAGCAATACCCTTTCTTCTCTGTATATCTTTTGCCTAGCACCCCTCCCCCTCCAGAATCCAGATTTTTGGTTGGAAAATAATTTTGCTTAAATTGAAGACACTCGACACCTACATTCTCCATGACCCTGTAAGATGGTATAATATGAAGCACTTAGGAAATTAAATTAAACATTTTCATCTTGATACGACAATATATCAGATAACTCTGAAACATGAAGTCTTGTACTAAATTACAGTGAGAAGCTAATATATCATTCACATATTTAAATTTTATTTAATTTTGTTATTAAAATGGCAAAATTAAATTAAGGACATTCCAGTTTATTGGTCTTTAATACCTCTCTATTTCCTGCTCTTGTTATTTTGAGTGAATGTGCAACAGCGGTATCTCATAATTACGTCATGTAATCGACACCAAACTCGAGTGCTCTTTCCGGTGCATTTCCTGTATTTAATTATTGAAAGCGTTAAAGACAGGAAAAGCACCGGCTCGAAAGCGCGTTCAGACGGGAGCTGTGGGCAAAATAACTTCACTAGTGAAGATCAAAGGCTTTGGACTGAAGGAAGAGAGATTATCGCGTTCTCCCTTATCCTTTAAGTTTTTCGTCCAAGTCGACCAATCTGGCCGGTGCAATTCCTGTATTTAAGACTTGCGTTACAGAAAGGAATTGCACCAAGAGCGAAACGTTTGCAAATAGTAAATATTACACGTTTGATACTGAAGCGAAAACATTTTTCTTTTTTATCATATGCATGGTTACACACACTCATTACAATACTCGCACAGCTACTTACACTAACTGCTAAACATCCGTCCCATTAAACTATATACAAACCTAATACATACACTTACAATATATATATAAAAAAATACGATCATTCACAATACTAACAATACGAATGCTTGCTCGATAATTCTACTTAAAATACTTAAGCCGTGGGATTACTACCGTCACTTACAATATTATTGTATTTATGCTATTTAAAACTTTTACACCTTGACATTACCCATATTTGCATTATTGAAGCGAAAACATGTTATTGCTGTTTCACTGGTATATTTTCGACGATGAATATCAAACGGTAGGTAGCAAATCCACGCCAAAAATTTACTACTTTGCCGAAGTTGACCCGAAAATTAAACTTTCGGCAATAGCTTGTGTTTATTTGATTGAAAAAAGGAAAGATTTTTGATGCTAACATAACTTTCGTACACAAATGCCTACGTGATCTACAGCTCTCTTGAGCCTCAACAGCGTGACTAATGCTATTTTTAACTTCCAATCCACAGGTCGGTGCAATTCATGTATTTAGCGAGTATTAACTGCTTTCCTTCGTCTGCCATTTTGAATTATCAGGCGGGTTACCGCTGTACACTAGTTCCAGACTCCCGTTGCCCGTTCTCTCGTTCCCGATATTAGTAACATCCTAGTTTGGGCAAAGAAGTGTCCCAAAATAAAACCATTCGAAATTTTTAAGCGTGCGAATTAATTACAGCACGATATAAATCTGATACATAGCTCCAAAAACTGCTAGTTTTCGCTATAGAGCAAACTCAAGTTGTGACACGGTAACGGCTTTATACAGGAGTTTATAGAATTATTCTTATTTTTCTGTATGTGTATCTGTAAACCCTTGAGGGTGTAGTAAAAGACCATATGCAAGTATCATTTTCATTTTTGTTAATTATTTCAGTCTAAAACGTGTCTCATAGGCGTGAATTTACGTTAGCTATTTTTCAGCACAATGTTCGGAAATTTTTCGTCCGAAATTTGACCGAAAAGTGTATGAAAATTAAGCGACCGAAATTTTTTGCAAGTAGTGTATTAGGGGAGTTGAGTGACTTTACGTTTCTTGCTACGACTGATGCACAGACTCTGTTCAAAGCCTTTCTATTGCCTCTTGATATCATCATGATGTGTGGAATCAACTATAAAAAAGCCCGTTATCCAAATGGAAGGAAAAGAACCCAGAAAATGATTTAATTCGGAACCAGAAAGTACACAATGAAAAGTCAAGTCTGTAATGTCTATTCATAAAACTAACGCGACGGGAACTTCAAGCGCGAACATCTGGAATACGCGCACAATAGAATTTGACAGAACATGCAAAATTCAAGTTGTCATACGAATTTACCTGTGACAAAGAATGCCTGTTAGAGTTTGTAATGGCAGTTGATCAAGTTAGCCAACGCAACAATCTGCTACATATCACAAACATTAATTTCACACGTACATGAATTGAAGAATTACCTTTCTCTTTGGCATTTCACGAGTTTTCAAATGAACTACGAGGAAACGATTGCGTCGATCTTTTTTATCTAAACCCGAACAAAAGGAAAGCATTTGCTTCTTGTACTCCGGGGGGGGGGGGGGGGGTATTGATCAAAGGATCAGGTCATAAATAGGGCATTAAATTTTTGGTCAATCCAGAAATAGGGTAGGAGAACTCGCAGATTTTGGTCATGAATAGGGTAAGGGTTTCGGTAAGCGGGTGTATGGCACACCCCGGGTTTGTACTGATAAAAGGCACTAGGTGGTGTTAAACATGGATTGTCTTCCAGTAGCGTACACGGGGGTATAGAACTTGAAACAAACACATGAAGCCGTTATTGGGTGCGAAATAACTTGCTTGGGACTATAGGATGTTTCAAATATACTAACTTACTTTTTTGTCTCTAGTGAACCCGTGTCCAAATCTCACTTTACAGAAGACTTCAGATGTTGACGAGGAGTGGATGTCTGCTATTAAATGCAAACTACACAGGTATTCACTTCTGCAAAGTCAGCTAGTTTAGGAAAGAGTGATATCGTAACCTCCGACTCATTCAGTTCCCAGTCTAAGAAGGGCTACTGTCTGATTTCAAACCGAAAAGGACTAGGTACGAGGCTGTAAATTATGGGATAAGCAACTATTGATCCATATAGTCAGAAAGAGCACATCGAGATTCTCAGTTTTGACCGAGATACAGCGATTTAAAAACGTCAAATTTAACAAAGAAAAGTATGGTCATCCGGTAGGGACGCTGTGTTCGGACAGCGTCCGCGGATGGCCATTCATTTCTTTGTAAATTTTGACATTTTTAAATGGTTGTATCTTGCTTACTATTGGATCTATTCACACCAAACTTGGGGATTTTGTACAGCTTGGTCTGCACTTTATGACTATTGGATCAATAGTTGCTAATCCCATAATTTATAGACTCGTACCTAGTCTTTCACGGTTTGAAATCAGGCAATTTTCCTTCCTACCATATATAGCTGACCTTGGCGTCATTTCTAACTTAGGCAAGTAAAAGGAGCAAATATTTTCTGATCTTCCGTCAACAACTTCGAGCTAACTTTTCATTTGCTCAGTCTCGTTCTCAGCAAGCAAAGATAGAATTCGTGAACTTTTTTATGTACCCTCTCACAGACCAGACAAAGATGGTTGTACGCAAGCTAATCGATACTATGGAGATCCGAGACAAGTCGAGCCGGAACGGAAGTGCGACGAATCTTATTACCCAGCGATCTGTTTGTTCGAAGTAAGAGGACCACGTGATCATGAACTGATATGTGACGCTAGAATTTGTGGGCCATCAAACGCCACAATAGGCTCTATTAATCCAGATGTGGGAAAAGTAACGGATTGGAAGCCTTTGCCAAAGGAAACAATGACAGCTGTAGTGGAAGAGGCCGTAAAAACAAACCGGAAAAACGGGTTTGGCTTCCTGTTTATCAATGCGGGGAGATATTTCAAGCTCTCACTTTCCCGCCCATGTTACAGAAGGTTCAAGGTGACAGCAACAGAAGCAACATCAACATAAACGTTATCATGTTGGACTCTATCTCCAGACCGCATTTTTATCGAATTCTTCCTAGGGCTACCGGGGCACTCCGCAAAATTTTACAGGATCCTAACATTAAGGCTACTGCCATGGACTTCGAACTGTTACAGAGTGTTGGCCAACAGACATTTGACAACCTACGACCATTCTTCTCCGGAGTAATGAAGGGTGAGCTCTGTAATAAAGAGATGAAGTAGCCAGTTTTGTGAAAATAAATTTGGGTTATGGGCTAAGCTTGTTCGAATATGAGTCAAGTTCTTTTTTGCGTATTTATGGACCGAGGCGGAGTCAAAAAAGAACGAGGCCAATATCCAGCCACGTTGACCGAACAAACTTGGTCAATAAGGCATTTATTACATGGATTTCGCTAAAGTGTTTCTTGCGGGACACTGCGGGTAGTCCCTAGCAGGCAAGATGGCGCCATCATGCCTTCTCAGCGAAGGATTCGGTTTACCTTACCCAAACACGGCGCCAGCTTTATAATAATGTACCCAAATAACCAGGCTTTGATGAGTTTAAATTTCGTTTGTTATGTTCTTTCTGGGGAGGAAGGAGGTGGGTAGTAACAGAATGGAAGACTTGATATTTCTGCACTGTCTTTTTTTCCAGATGACAACACAATTGGTGACACAGCAAAGACCGTTAAGGCTCCACTAGGTGTGGAGGTATTGTTCGGGACCTTCAAGGAATGGGGCTATCAGACCCTTTATCAAGAGGACCTTTGTTGGTATGACAGATGGGGAATTGGGTTAACGGACCTTGAAATGAGAGGAGTTCCTAAAGGATATTCAGAATTCAAGGAGAGGTACGGCGGCCGGAGCATGCAGTGAAAGTAGAAGTTGATTTACTTATGAATTGGGGTCAGAACACAATTTGACCTAAGGGGTGTAAATCGTGTTTCCTGCAGCCACCTTGCATACGCCTGGCGCACCTGAAATTTGAACTGACCAATCAAGCTCAGCAGGCGGGCAAAACTTTACTTGTAATGACGTCAGTGTAAGTTAACGGCAAAACAGGTAACTTTTCTCACAGGAGGTGGAATTAAATATTCACGAAAACGGATTTATAATTTCCAAACCCATATCAGATTGAAATAAGTGAAAATTCTGTGTCTTCAAGCTTTTAATTTGGCGCGAAAAATGGGTCTTCCCGCATGGTAGCCTGCAGTGTAGGCGGTTTTGTTGGTTTCATCTTTCGCGTTTTTAGCCGCCATTTTAGATTCGCTGCAGACTGGGAGAATTGGGGCGAGAATGCGAGAATGCCGGAGGGGGTGGGGGGCGGGGTAAACTTTTTACCTCGCCCCCTCTCCACTGTTTTTCTTATTCAAGATGGCGGCCTGAACAACCGATGGGAATATCGGGAATAATTAACAATTATTCACCGAAGTGGAGGTAAATTTCCACCACTATTCACCGACACTGAGGTGAATAATTGTTTTAGTATATACCACACAAGCTGAATAACTAGCGGCCAAAAGGGTAACTTTACTTGAGACAATGTACCGACAAAAGCCATTTTGTTTTTCTTCGGCTGTTCGGAGGTGATTAGTACTTGGCTAATCACCTACGAGCTAGCCAATTCAATCAGCGCGCGCGAAAAGTACTATTCACTTGTGATACTAAAAATATATATCCACTCGCCCCGCCAAAATCTGCCTGCACTGCAGGCTACAGACATGGAAACTAAAACTCGCACGCAGTTCGTCGAGGGCTGTCAGGTAGGATAATAGTTGTCTTATTTTGTACAAAATATGCTGTTCCTCGTCAAATTAAACCCGGAATTCCCAAGTTAACTATTAGAAGAGGCCAAATCAACTTTTGCATTGTCTTAATTCTGTTAGCTGCGAAGACAAGGCTATTATGAGGGTCTATTATAGGGGGTCGTACATTCCGTAAACCGCCATATTTTGTTCCTTCGAAACCGCAAACCGCTTTCGTTTTCTTCTAAAACCCGACACCGCAGGGCCGTACATAGCGGGGGGGGGGGGGGGGGGGTGCAGGGGGCAGTTGCCCCCGCCAGGAAAACTAATAGGGGTGAAAACAAAACGTCCGACTAGAAACCCTGTTTGTATACGGGAGATCCCTGTGAAGGTTTGTGGAGTTTGCCCCCGCAGACAAAAAATCCTAGGTACGGCCCTGCACCGCCCTACAGGTAGGACTATTATCCTCATAACCGATCTTTTAACAGCACGTAGCGAAGCTTTGAAGCCTGGCCTTATATCAACTTACCTCCCCACCCCTCCCCATATGGTCGGGGACACAGAGGGATCTAGGGAAGCCCTGACTGACTTGGTCTAGCCCTAAAAAGCAATCCTTTGTTAAAGAGAGAAGCTTTAAGGTCGGCATACACGATGGGACTAGTCTCATCGTGTGAACTGGCAACTAGTCCCTGCGACTAGTCGTAGGGACCAGTCGCATCGTGTGAACTGCTGCTAAATCTAGTCGCAGGGTCCAACTTTAGTCCCTGCGACTAGTCCCACGAATTCAGACCAGTTTGAATACATGGGACTATTCGCAGAGACCAAATTTTGGTCCCTGCGACTAGATTTTGTGGCAAAAATAGCCAGTTCACACGATGCGCCTAGTCCCTGCGACTTGTTGCATTTTGCTTTAGGGTTTTAGGAAACACAATTTGGATATGCGCCGTCGGGCCCGTTATGTCTTTTCCGTAGAATACGTTTCATTTGCCAAAAAATTAGCCATAGATTTCTGCTAATTTTTTTCCTAATTTTTGGCTAAATGGTAATCAGCCGATCCTGATTACCGAAAGCATCAACGTAAGCTAAAAATAATCAATTTTAATCGCAGGTGGAGTGAGTTCCAAAGGAAGATGCAAGCGAAACACATTGATGACTTTGGTTTGTTGCATTTCTCCGGCACTGTGCTAGACAAGTACCACGAGACGAACCACTTCGAAACTCCGCCTCAAGTGTGTTTAAATGGTCAGTTCTTCAGCCAGTATTTCATGGAGTACATTAACATGATTCACAACGCTGTTACACTTGATCGCACAGCGAAACCGTTGCTGTCATTCATGCACTTTAACACGGGACATGAGTACACTGGAAAACGGATGGGTAACATGGACGCTAACATGGCCAAGTTTTTGATCAACATGGCTGCCTATCCCGACACTCTGACTATGATATTTTCTGACCATGGTAACAAAAACACCCAGTACAGCTACACTTCTGAGGAGGGTATGAGAGAGGTATTCGACCCAGTCTTTTTCATGATCGTTCCTGATGGAGTTGTTGAAAGACTTGGCCCGCAGCGGTTGTCTGCTCTGGCTTCAAATCAAAAACGCTTGTTCACCTTGCTTGATGTACACAGAGCCCTTATGAGTTTGAACGACCCCAAGAAAGTGAACTCCCAGAATCCTTTGGTTTCAGGTATATTTGCAGTTTTACCGGCAAATCGCACATGCGTAGACTTGAATCTGATGCCGATGACCAGGTGTAAGTGTGAAGGTTTCGACAATTATAATCCAGCTGAAGATAACTCCGATAGTCACAAGTGGCTGGCGGAATTTGCACTTGGAACTTTAAATGATGTTATACAGAAACAACATATGGAAGGTAAAGAGTTGGTCATTTTCCGAATTACCTTGATTTATTATTTTTAAATTTCTCAAAGCGAGTCTTGGTGACTATGCTTTCATATAAAAATGAGGTTTTATTCAAATGCAAATTAAACTCATTTTTCTGACTGGTTGTGCCCAAAGCCTTGCTTTGATAGAGAGGCTTACAAGACAACTCGGAAATGGGCTATTGATTAAATTATTTACCCCCTTCCTTGTTTTGTGACGGGGGCAATCATTGCACAACAAACCACCAGAATTTATTTCCAGACATCTTGAAGTCCACAACACGTGTCTCACTGATCCAAGGGACTTTTTGTGATGGGGAGGGGGGTTCATTTATTGCTTAATTCGCACATTCCCTTCAGTCCGGTACACCCTACAAAGTGGTGAACATTTTAAACACATAAATACTGCTTTAATTTTCACCCATTTCGCTCTAACAGGTAGCGAGAACTCAATTCAAAGATACGGATATGGCAACTGTCAACGCTTAGTAGGTAAATCGTTCAGAAATATTAAGCAACGCTCCCAAGGAGACTACATCGTGACTACAATGGACTTGCACGTGATCCCTCCAACAGGTTATGACGAGGATGAGGTGTTTAAAGTTTCTCTTAAACATTACGCTAAAGCTGAAGACAACGTTTGGCTGACAAGCTATGAACGACAGTCAACGTACAGCAAGTTTAAGTCATGCGCAGATACCTCAGTTGACATCAAGTTGTGTGCATGCGCTAACGAAGAAACCGCAAGCGCTACAAAGAGTGGTGAAGCGACTGCAAATGGTGTGCCACGTACAATGTTCGGTTCGGAGACGATTGCCAAAGACTTGGACTCAGGCTGCCTCTTATTTTTGAGACGGAATTACGCAAAAGTTGCTCTTGCGTTAGAAGTAACAAATGTGTGCAACGATCGCACTTATCAGTTTGAATTATCCGGCTCGCCCGGTGAAAGAGTTTATTCTAATACGCTGCCCATTAAACTCGATTTAGCCCCAAAGACCTTTTACTTTTTAACATCAGTGAATAGGTATACCACTAAGGACAGTTCCTCTTTGTCCTTTGAAGCGAGCGTACAAGTGAAGAAAGAACACTTACAGGAATTTACACATTTAGGAAAAATGAACGTTTAATGAAACAAAACAGTTGAACCCACAGGCAGCCCAGACGAACTGGTAGTAAAATTATTTTATAAACAACAGAGCCAAATATGTATGTGAAGTTACAAGCAAAATTAACTGCAAAGGAGTCAAAATATTTATCAAATAGTTCAAATAGTTTTGCCTTAATACCATTGTCCATTTCTTTGTCCTGGTCAATATCTGGTCTATTTTAGAGGGTGCTAATGGTGTTAACAGTTAACTGATATTTGGCCCAAAAATTAGTAGTCAACTGATAAATAAAAAGTTAACAGTTAAGTGACATTCTATTATTATACTGAATACGATTGTTGTTGTTAATAAAAGGAACAAAGTCTTTTTCCTAGCAGCGAAGCTATTTTGTGAATCCAACTTTACACATCGGACATCGGAGTTTGTCATGTCAACGATTAATCTTCGCGTAAATAGCAACGTCGAACGTAACAACGCAATGTTCGAGTAAATATAC
>JAHPZR010026341.1:32500-41426 GCA_019787425.1 Platygyra sinensis
CGTGACTGGAAACTCTCTCCTGGTCGCCTGTCGCTCCGGATGGCAAGGATGGAAATGGATTTGAAAATTTGATAGTTTTTCAAATTTTGATGCCCGTCTTCAAAAAAATCCTCAAGAAATTTATTATGGTTAGCCCTCTCTGATAAATTTCATTCAATATCTTCGTCGTAGCTTTACAGAAGCATTTTGTTTATGAGTAAAGCCTCATAGTATCATTTTAGCCCAGAATTGACCTAATAATAGCAAAATCCTCGTGACACTGCCCTTTAAGTGCGACTTGAGATTTTCAAGTGCGCTTTTCCGAGTCAAGTGCTTACTTCAAATTTATGAAATTCGTCAGCTTTTCATTTTCTTGGTTTCATTCTCCGTTTAATGCATTCCGTTTAACTCGTTTCCAATTCCATCGACACCAAGCGTCGGTATACCCTCGGGTGCCAGAGGTTTTTTCTTGCCCGGTTTTGTATTTCCGTCCACTGCGCGCCGAGAATAAAACCTCTTGCTACCCAGGGTAGAGGTCGCCACAGACTTTTGGTGAAACCCGCTTAGCCAAATCACAGCAAATGAGATTCAGTTCGCAGCGCATTGTGAAACCAACAAACAAAAGGGTTAACGCGACTCGCACGACTTGAACTCGCCTTGGGCGAACCCCCCGACCACGAGGGATTGTCTCGCCTCACTCTGAAATAGGCGAGGTTTCACCTTCAAACCCAGAACACATTCTTCCCAAAAGGAAATCCCAACCAACCAATTTCTAGGAATATTTTTGTGATTATGTAAAACAACTCGTTTGTTGACACAATCTAAAAACCAGAATCAAACGTAAACCTTAAGGGCCCACTGACAGATTTTCGCGCGTTGCTAAGGAAGTGAAATGTCACTTCCGGTGATTGACGTCATGATATCGTGAGCTGACCAGAAAACCCACTCACCGACCTGGAAAAATTGATAACAATCTCCTAATTGTTTCAATTATACTTGTTTTAAAACTTTAAAAAGAACAAAACCAAACCAAAAAAAAATTAAAAGACAAAACATTGACAAAAATATGGGTTGATTTAATGTCGTGGAGGAGAGTAGGGAAGAGCAAGTTTAGCTGGAAATATCGGAAAACAACAGAGATAATCAGCAAAGTCACGGTATCGCTTTCTTTGACCAACAGTTCAACCCGAATAACGATTTGATTTTGTTGCTTTCCCAGTATAAAATTTCACTTATTGCTGAAGAAACGCAAATGATGTTAGTAGCCTCAGCGTTGGCGAAAACTGTTGCAGCATCTCAGCTCAAAAGAGGGCGAAAAAATGTTTCGTCAAGTTTTTGACACCAACTCGGACATGAAAGTGCACGCGCTCCACTATGCAAATTAGCTACTTGTACGCGTCAGATTTTAGTTCCTTTCAAAATTAAAACTTCTGCAAACTCGACACAGAGGTTGAAAGAATAAGAAACTATCGAAAGCAGAAATTGGTTATGATTAAGCATTGTTCTGAGAAACTCACAAATTAACTCGATACCAGAGAGAAGAGTTTTCTTGCATAAAGTTTATTCATAACTCAAAAGCTTACGTGTACAACTAGCGCGAGATCTTAGTCATTTACAGCGCGAAATATTAAGTCCTGTTTTCATGTTAGGGGTATTTCAATATCGTTTATCTCTTTAAAAAGAACATTTTTCAAAATGAAAAGAAACCCATGCTTAGCAGGATACAAAAATGAATATAAATTATCAAACCACTGATTAAATACACAAATTGTTTAGCAGGTAGAAAAATTTAGAGTTTTCTTTTATCGGTCACGTGACCATGGGCGTGGCATAATGACGTCATATTTAGGGTCATTGGTTTACAAAAGTTTGAAACTGACCTAAATAATGCCAAATTCTCTCAAATTACTTGACCATTACATCCTTAGGAACGCACCCCAAAAAACACGTCAGTAGGCCCTAGGTGGCCGAACACAGTTTTGGCGCGCGCTCTTGCTCACGCGATTCAGCGCGCGCACAAGTATTGCATAAAAACAAACATGGCATAAATAGAGCGATCATTTTATTTGCTCAATCGCGCTATCTGTACTATATTTTTCTTCACAAATGAACACAATGTATTGAATTGATGGTTTTACTCTTTTATTACAAAGGTATGTTAGAAAGGTAACGATGCAAAGAACTCAGCTCTGCTATTTCTTTGTTGCTAAAAGAACCTAAATGCAGCGCATGCTTAGTAAGTCGAAAAAAGTGCGATTGAGTGAAAAATTGACTTCTCGGAGGCGCTTATTTCTCGAGAACCACTCATTAGAATTTCACGAAATTTGGAACAAAAATTCTTTAGGAAATGAGTAACTGGAGGATTGAAAAAAAATTGAACTTTAACAAAGGAAATTCAAGATATGCCAGTGAACCTTCAAAGAGGGATAATTAAAGATCTGTTTGTTAAATTATTATTAAAATAGCGCTAACTTGCGAGTATCGTTACAAGCTTGTTGCAAGCAAATTATAAAGAAAATCTAATGACTAGATTTTCTGCAAATAAACAAAACCGATTTTAAACACCTGTTTATATTTGATCATGTTGCCATGGCAACGGTACATAAGTCAGCTTAATTATTAAAAAGTTGAAGTTTGTGTTGTTAACTTGCTTGCTGCCATTTTTGGTGACCAAAGGATCAAGGGTTTTAGAGAAAAATGTAAATGAAACAGAGGTATCAAAAACTGTGTTCAGCCACCTTAAACCAAACCGACTGTTTACTTTCACACGGCCCATGAATCTTTGCCCGCGCGCATCACGGGAATGTAAATGTCTATCAAAAATTCCAATTCAAAGAAGTTAAAGGAAAAGGGAGTTCCACGCGGACATAATCACTCATGATGTTGTCGCTATCGTGTTTTGGGGAACTAGCTGCCTTGTAACAGCGTTGAATTCATTTCTACAAGGCAATCGGTAAGTGAATTTATTGATACTCCCTCTATACTTGTTGCGACCCACGGACTTGAATCACACGCCAATGTAACATGGACGTGAATTAATCGACAGCCGAAACGAGACGATTTCGGCAATGCTTTATATTGTGATCTGTTTTTGAGCCTACTGTGTTTCTTCAACTGTATACCGTCATCTCTGGCTTCGTATTTGAGGGAAAAAATTTCGCTTAAAGGCTCGTCTCAGAGCGACGGTTTAATTAATGCAAGAAAGTGCACAGAGAGCTTGGAAGTTGTCCGCAGTGATTAATTATATAAACGTATTCGGTACAAAAATACGGTATAAAGACGAATTCAGATTCTGACATAGCGTCGACTGTGCGCGAACACAATAATATGTTGATTAATATTGGCAGATTCATGGCCCTTATAGTGAAATATCAACGAAATTCGCTCGAGCTGCTTGGGCGTAAGTCTCAAGTCGTTTCGCCCAAACTCAGAGTCGTTTCACCTGGTTTCGCCCCAAGTCAAAGACGTTCCGACCGTTCCGTTCAAAGACGTTCCGACCGACAAGATTTAGGGAGCGATTGCAGAATAACCGACCCAGCCATTTACATGTGTCGATGTGCTTTGAAGAACGAGGTAATTAACAATATCATTGAATACTAAGCACATTACGTGTAAACAGCTTAACGCCGCTTGCTTCTGTCAGCTTTCAGCTCGAAAGTACTTTTTTAGGGAGTAGGGAGGGTAGGGAGTATTCGTGGTCAATTAATGTGTAATGTTCTGTGGGATCGGATAGTATCAATTTTAACATTCAGTATTACGTTTACCTATTTTACATGTTATATAAACTCTATTACAACCTGTTATTTACGTTACAGCAGTCGCGTTAAGAAACTAATTTCCCACTGAACCGAACCAAACCTATTTGAACAGAACTCAAGTTGACCCGGCTGTAGTCTCACAGGCGACCCAAACGTTGCATAGGGTCTGTTGACGTTTGCGTTACGATTTTAGCCGTTTATAAGACAATGTAGGAGAATGCTTAGAAAATTGCTCTTAATACCACCTGTTGAAAATAATTTAAATAAAAATGGCTTTACCTCATGTTTACATTGCGTTATTTTGATGCCTCTGGGTTCCTGGAGGTGGTTAATAACGCAATGAAAACATGAGGTAAACCGTTTTTATTTAAATTATTTTCTTCACGTAGCGTTTAGAGCAATTTTCGAAGCATTCTCATACATTGTCTAAACGGCTAAAATCGTAACGCAATCGTCAACAGACTAATGTCACATAATGGTGGTGTTCAAGTCACGCAAGTAAGCTTATTTATCACGCAGCTTATTTATCATTCAATAAATTGAGTCAAGAAATTGACATATCGTACAAGAGTAATAAATAAACAACGTGCCAAAGTTTTGGGGATGTGCGACACTCCAAACTCGAGTTATTCGGCAAAGGGTATCACTGAAAATTATGGTGTTTAGTATGGAAACGAGTGGAAACATCTGGAGTTTACTTTGGCTCTCTAAAAACGTTTATTATCTGTGTTAAACGTGAAAACATTCGCATAGGCACTCCTCTCAACATATTGGCCACTCAGAACTCGAAAACATAAGGTGAATCGATATTTTCGTGCACGTAACATGTTGCCCAGAAACAATGTTGATGTCACGCGTTGTAAAAAGACCGTGTTCTATTTTCAAAACAAAGCGGTCTACCGAGCTGAAGACAGGCCAGCAAATATATATTTAAACATGACTTATACCTGATGAAGCGGGTACAAACTTAAAAGTTTGAACTTAAGGACGTTCGCGCCCAAAAACTTCCCACGCACAGATTTTTTTAAAACTTTGACTGCAGGTAGAAAGTGATAAGATTAGACAGGAGCCCATTACCAGGAGCCTGCAACTCCCACAATAAGCCAATGCAACGGCATTTTTACAGACCAGGGCCCCGTTTCTCGAAAGTCCCGGTAACTTAACGGGCCCGAAATCATATTTTGAAATCGAAGTCTCGTGAAAAGTAGGGTGTGTTCTGACCTCTAATGAAGTCTATTTTCCTTCTTTAGCTGAAAACTTTACTGTACAATTTTCAAACCTTTTGAAACTCACAACTTGAATGGAAAACAAAACAGCTTAACGGGCCCGGTAATTACCGGGAGCTTCGAGAAACGGGCCCCAGTCTATTTTTAGATATTTTTCCCGCGAAATAGGCCAGTTCCAGTCTACATGAGCACGCTTCGGTAAGAATAAAACAATGCGGCCTCACGTGAACATGTCGACATCAGTCCGTGCTTATGATTGCAATTAGTTTCTGAGGTTCCTGTGGGGATCTGAATTCGAGATAAATTCAAACTAAAAATAGATCGGTCTGTGAAAATGCCGTGACATCAATATGGGGTAGTTGCAGGCTCCTAGTGATGGGCTCCTGGATTAGATTAAAAACGTAAAAAAAATCGGGGGTCACCGAACTCGTTTTGAAGATAAGGCGCAGCTCAGACCATAGCATTTCTAGGATTTTCAGTCATTCGAGGTGATTCTGGCCGGATTCATTACTATCGGCATATATTTAAGTTGAAGAATCATATCTAAGTTATGTGTGTTAAAACAGCATATATAGGCCTATTTGATAGATCGTTGCTACATGTCATTAAATAAGCTAGAATTCGCCTTAAAAAATACAACTTCTAAGTTACGCACACCTGAATCCACGTACCAATTCGACCCTATTTGAATAGTATACAGTGTATGAGAAATAATTAAAACTTCCCACATACAGATTTTTTTTTGTTTTTTAGTATAATGGAAAGAATCAGAAAAGGAAGTGATCTGCCGAAAAAAAGTGGGGGTCACCGAGCATCCAACAAAAATATTTGCACACAAAGTTAACGCAAAGGTCATCAGCTCTATATTTAGTTGAGTTTTGGACTCGGTGCGCGCGCTTGAAAATGACGTGGCATGCGCGTGACCAATAAATAGCGCGCACTAGAGATGCCCAGTAGCAATGGGCGCGAACGTCCATAAGTTTTTATGTGACGTCACGTGAAAACCAAGAATCAATCGTGTTCAACGTCTGGGCCGCCTGTGCTAAACCTAAACTTATTAATCGCAACTTGAAGCTTGAACTTAAACGTTTGTACTTAAGTGGCTGTCCCGCTAACAGCGGTCCGGTCAGTCATGCCAAAAAATTGCCCTCACGAGCGAGACATTTGCTCAAAGTTTCTTTATTTGATAGCTAAACAGTACAAATGAACGGGATTTGCTTATTATGTTGAAGAGAAACAACATATAATTAAAATTTGTAGCTCGGAGAATAAACACACGAACAAAACAGCTCGAAAGAGTCATCCAGCAGAAATGTGACAACAACATCGACTTTTATGTCACGAACTCCATGACTCCTCAATTGTTAGCCTTCCTACTGAAGTAAAACTGAAACTTACTCGGCCATCGAAAGCTTGGACCTTCACCAATCTTGTCCGAAGAATGTTTTCGAATATCCCTAGGTTCTTTGTGTACATTTTGCCATGAATGGAGGTAAAAACGAGTCCCAATCGGGCACAGCGAAGCAAAATGCCAACTGCAGTTTTCGAATGCTACATTAAATACCCTCGAAGTAATTCGCCGATTTACATGGACTTTTTCTATCCAATCTTTGTGAATTTGATATCAAAATAAGCACTAGATTCCAGGCTTTCCAAATCCAACCGTACATCTTGACAAACGCATAAGGCGATTGACTTAAGCCGCTTTTTAGTATTGACCGCGGGCTGGATTTCGTCACGGATCGGTCACGGCTTCTATTGAGTTTCGCAACTTCAGAGCCCGATTTACATGGATTTTTTTTAATATTCAGATAAATTTTAATATTTCTAGATGGAAGGATAGCTACATTTCTTAAATCCAACCGTACATCTTGAAAAAGTAACTTTAAATAGAGCGGAATTTAAACTTACGCTCAAAATTTTGCTATTTTTCTGCGATTTTCGGGTCGTTTTTCGGGGGGCCTGGGGACGAAATGCAAATGTCACCCAATTTTTTGCCATGTCGGGTCAGAAAAAAGTTAGCCTTTATATTTTTTGGACGCAAAGGCCTTAGTGTGTATATACTAAAACCAGTATGTTTTGTTGTAATTTCTGCTTTTCTTTTTTGCTACGCCCCGAAACGACTTCAGCTGTCTGAGGAGAGGTTTTTGGTCGATTCAGTAATCAAAATTCGTGGCTTTTCCGGATCGCGCTGCCTTAAAACAAGGACGTATTGCTCCATATCGACCAGACCACAGCATTCAGGTACATCCGAAGTGCTTTGCACCGAAATTTCGTTACGGTTGGATAAAAATTGGATTACCGCAAAAAAATTTAAGAAACCTCGCTGCGTCGCTTGTGAAAATGAATAAATAATTAGCTAAAAGGAAGACTCAAAATATCAAAAGTGGCACCTAAACTAGGTTTAAAATGACATTCACAGCAAAGATCTTTCCATACTCTAACAGATTCTAAAGTCAAACTTGCGGGTATCGTCCTTCATTAGACGCGAGCGAACTCTGCAGTTGAACACAAATTACTGCATAATTATGTAAATGTCACGCAATTCGGGGCTAGCGTGATGGCGATTGAATGGAAGCAAGGTCATTTTTTTTTTCGTTTACTGTCGAATACGTTTTCTGATTTTGGGTCGGTCGGTCGGAAAAGAAAAATAAAAGGCCGAAAAAAAAAGGAGAAGAAGTCTGGAACTAGGAGACCCAGTACCTCAGCATAGTGTCTGTGGAGCCTGGAAACGACAAGACGAGGTTACAAAGTCGACATAACGACAATGGAGGAAGAAAAGATGGACGTCGTAATTAAGGTCATTCTACTGAAATAGAGCCTGCACTGAGATTTTTGCCAAACTTTGCCTGTTGATTGTTTATATTATAGAAACTAAAATTTTTAAATAAAAAGGAGGGGTCCCCATCCCATGCCCAGGTTCGTTCAGGAGCAACAGCACCTCTATTATCAACCTCGTTCCCAGGGCCTTTTCTCTACTTGAAAACAGCATAAGTGCCCCTCATAAACACGAGTGAAGCGACAAAATGGTCGAGTGACCGAACAGAAAACGGCAAAAGTATAAATGTCACGAACCGTAGAATTCGTGTATTTTACCAAATATTATTTCTTGTCCGCCTTGACAGGCAAGAAATCCGGTAGACGCTGAAACAGCAGAGATTTGCAAAGCCAGTCGGTAGAACGGCAACAATATCTTTGCCTTTCGGTGAATATTCAAAACATTTCACTTGAAGTGGCTTTAACTGAACAAAACTACGCAAAGATTCAACGTTTAAAAGCAGATCCAAGTCGAAAAGCACAGACAGTGTCTCTGCAATCTCTATTTTGGCACTTTTGATTATGCAAACTCACTAACTTATTACATCCAGGATTTCCGGGTGTAAGGTGGGCACGTGACCAGCCGATGCCAGGGCCTTTTCACGCCTTGCCCTCAAGCCAGGGAAAAGGCCCTGGGAACGAGGTTGCTCTTTTATACCCATACAGGGTTCGTTAAGGTCATGGTGGTCCTTGAAAGTTATGGAAAATTAAAATTCTGTTTGATAGGTTATTTACTGCGGATCACAAGGCAAGGACAATGAAAGATAGAGACACTAATTAAGCAGCGTAAACGGCACGCATTTTGGTGAACTCCAGAGTTTGTCTGTTGAACTGTTCAAGGCTAAAAAACGCTCTAAAACAAGTTTAGGGTTTGAATTTTTGAAACTGACAGCTAATCCTAACGTCTTTGAAAACTTGAAAAGGTCATGGAAAAAGTCATGGGAAGTCATAGAATTTAAACAACTCAAAAGAGTACGAACCCTGCCATAAATTTTTATAATATTATAAATCCTTATAATAGCACCACGATTATAGTTTCGATTGATTACTAGATCCACGTTTCCGACGATCGTTTCTTTTTCTTCACTGAGAATTGGTCCATATTTATTTTAAATAGAAAATGTTTCTACATTCTGGAAATATCTT
>JAHPZR010026342.1:0-10192 GCA_019787425.1 Platygyra sinensis
TTGTTTTCACCCCTGTTAGTTTTCCTGGCGGTTGTTCAGGCCGCCATCTTGAATAAGAAAAACAGTGGAGAGGGGGCGAGGTAAAAAGTTTACCCCGCCCCCCACCCCCTCCGGCATTCTCGCATTCTCGCCCAATTCTCCCAGTCTGCAGCGAATCTAAAATGGCGGCTAAAAACGCGAAAGATGAAACCAACAAAACCGCCTACACTGCAGGCTACCATGCGGGAAGACCCATTTTTCGCGCTAAATTAAAAGCTTGAAGACACAGAATTTTCACTTATTTCAATCTGATATGGGTTTGGAAATTATAAATCCGTTTTCGTGAATATTTAATTTCACCTCCTGTGAGAAAAGTTACCTGTTTTGCCGTTAACTTACACTGACGTCATTACAAGTAAAGTTTTGCCCGCCTGCTGAACCTGATTGGTCAGTTCAAATTTCAGGTGCGCCAGGCGTATGCAAGGTGGCTGCAGGAAACACGATTTACACCCCTTAGGTCAAATTGTGTTCTGACCCCAATTCATAAGTAAAATCAACTTCTACTTTCACTGCATGCTCCGGCCGCCGTACCTCTCCTTGAATTCTGAATATCCTTTAGGAACTCCTCTCATTTCAAGGTCCGTTAACCCAATTCCCATCTGTCATACCAACAAAGGTCCTCTTGATAAAGGGTCTGATAGCCCCATTCCTTGAAGGTCCCGAACAATACCTCCACACCTAGTGGAGCCTTAACGGTCCTTGCTGTGTCACCAATTGTGTTGTCATCTGGAAAAAAAAGACAGTGCAGAAATATGAAGTCTTCCATTCTGTTACTACCCACCTCCTTCCTCCCCAGAAAGTACACAATGAAAAGTCAAGTCTGTAATGTCTATTCATAAAACTAACGCGACGGGAACTTCAAGCGCGAACATCTGGAATACGCGCACAATAGAATTTGACAGAACATGCAAAATTCAAGTTGTCATACGAATTTACCTGTGACAAAGAATGCCTGTTAGAGTTTGTAATGGCAGTTGATCAAGTTAGCCAACGCAACAATCTGCTACATATCACAAACATTAATTTCACACGTACATGAATTGAAGAATTACCTTTCTCTTTGGCATTTCACGAGTTTTCAAATGAACTACGAGGAAACGATTGCGTCGATCTTTTTTATCTAAACCCGAACAAAAGGAAAGCATTTGCTTCTTGTACTCCGGGGGGGGGGGGGGGGGTATTGATCAAAGGATCAGGTCATAAATAGGGCATTAAATTTTTGGTCAATCCAGAAATAGGGTAGGAGAACTCGCAGATTTTGGTCATGAATAGGGTAAGGGTTTCGGTAAGCGGGTGTATGGCACACCCCGGGTTTGTACTGATAAAAGGCACTAGGTGGTGTTAAACATGGATTGTCTTCCAGTAGCGTACACGGGGGTATAGAACTTGAAACAAACACATGAAGCCGTTATTGGGTGCGAAATAACTTGCTTGGGACTATAGGATGTTTCAAATATACTAACTTACTTTTTTGTCTCTAGTGAACCCGTGTCCAAATCTCACTTTACAGAAGACTTCAGATGTTGACGAGGAGTGGATGTCTGCTATTAAATGCAAACTACACAGGTATTCACTTCTGCAAAGTCAGCTAGTTTAGGAAAGAGTGATATCGTAACCTCCGACTCATTCAGTTCCCAGTCTAAGAAGGGCTACTGTCTGATTTCAAACCGAAAAGGACTAGGTACGAGGCTGTAAATTATGGGATAAGCAACTATTGATCCATATAGTCAGAAAGAGCACATCGAGATTCTCAGTTTTGACCGAGATACAGCGATTTAAAAACGTCAAATTTAACAAAGAAAAGTATGGTCATCCGGTAGGGACGCTGTGTTCGGACAGCGTCCGCGGATGGCCATTCATTTCTTTGTAAATTTTGACATTTTTAAATGGCTGTATCTTGCTTACTATTGGATCTATTCACACCAAACTTGGGGATTTTGTACAGCTTGGTCTGCACTTTATGACTATTGGATCAATAGTTGCTAATCCCATAATTTATAGACTCGTACCTAGTCTTTCACGGTTTGAAATCAGGCAATTTTCCTTCCTACCATATATAGCTGACCTTGGCGTCATTTCTAACTTAGGCAAGTAAAAGGAGCAAATATTTTCTGATCTTCCATCAACAACTTCGAGCTAACTTTTCATTTGCTCAGTCTCGTTCTCAGCAAGCAAAGTTAGAATTCGTGAACTTTTTTATGTACCCTCTCTCAGACCAGACAAAGATGGTTGTACGCAAGCTAATCGATACTATGGAGATCCGAGACAAGTCGAGCCGGAACGGAAGTGCGACGAATCTTATTACCCAGCGATCTGTTTGTTCGAAGTAAGAGGACCACGTGATCATGAACTGATATGTGACGCTAGAATTTGTGGGCCATCAAACGCCACAATAGGCTCTATTAATCCAGATGTGGGAAAAGTAACGGATTGGAAGCCTTTGCCAAAGGAAACAATGACAGCTGTAGTGGAAGAGGCCGTAAAAACAAACCGGAAAAACGGGTTTGGCTTCCTGTTTATCAAATGCGGGGAGATATTTCAAGCTCTCACTTTCCCGCCCATGTTACAGAAGGTTCAAGGTGACAGCAACAGAAGCAACATCAACATAAACGTTATCATGTTGGACTCTATCTCCAGACCGCATTTTTATCGAATTCTTCCTAGGGCTACCGGGGCACTCCGCAAAATTTTACAGGATCCTAACATTAAGGCTACTGCCATGGACTTCGAACTGTTACAGAGTGTTGGCCAACAGACATTTGACAACCTTCGACCATTCTTCTCCGGAGTAATGAAGGGTGAGCTCTGTAATAAAGAGATGAAGTAGCCAGTTTTGTGAAAATAAATTTGGGTTATGGGCTAAGCTTGTTCGAATATGAGTCAAGTTCTTTTTTGCGTATTTATGGACCGAGGCGGAGTCAAAAAAGAACGAGGCCAATATCCAGCCACGTTGACCGAACAAACTTGGTCAATAAGGCATTTATTACATGGATTTCGCTAAAGTGTTTCTTGCGGGACACTGCGGGTAGTCCCTAGCAGGCAAGATGGCGCCATTATGCCTTCTCAGCGAAGGATTCGGTTTACCTTACCCAAACACGGCGCCAGCCTTATAATAATGTACCCAAATAACCAGGCTTTGATGAGTTTAAATTTCGTTTGTTATGTTCTTTCTGGGGAGGAAGGAGGTGGGTAGTAACAGAATGGAAGACTTCATATTTCTGCACTGTCTTTTTTTCCAGATGACAACACAATTGGTGACACAGCAAGGACCGTTAAGGCTCCACTAGGTGTGGAGGTATTGTTCGGGACCTTCAAGGAATGGGGCTATCAGACCCTTTATCAAGAGGACCTTTGTTGGTATGACAGATGGGGAATTGGGTTAACGGACCTTGAAATGAGAGGAGTTCCTAAAGGATATTCAGAATTCAAGGAGAGGTACGGCGGCCGGAGCATGCAGTGAAAGTAGAAGTTGATTTACTTATGAATTGGGGTCAGAACACAATTTGACCTAAGGGGTGTAAATCGTGTTTCCTGCAGCCACCTTGCATACGCCTGGCGCACCTGAAATTTGAACTGACCAATCAGGTTCAGCAGGCGGGCAAAACTTTACTTGTAATGACGTCAGTGTAAGTTAACGGCAAAACAGGTAACTTTTCTCACAGGAGGTGAAATTAAATATTCACGAAAACGGATTTATAATTTCCAAACCCATATCAGATTGAAATAAGTGAAAATTCTGTGTCTTCAAGCTTTTAATTTAGCGCGAAAAATGGGTCTTCCCGCATGGTAGCCTGCAGTGTAGGCGGTTTTGTTGGTTTCATCTTTCGCGTTTTTAGCCGCCATTTTAGATTCGCTGCAGACTGGGAGAATTGGGGCGAGAATGCGAGAATGCCGGAGGGGGTGGGGGGCGGGGTAAACTTTTTACCTCGCCCCCTCTCCACTGTTTTTCTTATTCAAGATGGCGGCCTGAACAACCGCCAGGAAAACTAACGTTTGTTGTGCTTCGGTTACCTTGTAAGTAAAGCACAAACCAGGGCTCAAAGTTAAGTTTTTAGTCTAATTGTAAAGTTTTGCTAGTAAGATTTTTTCTACTAGCAATTGGTGAGACCACTAGCAAATTCTTTCCAAATGTTTTGTAGACATGGATTATTCTAACTCGCAAACATTTGCCAGTGAATGTTTTTCTAAATTACAGATCATCAAAAGCACTCACTTTTTGCAGTTTGCGAGCGTTAATTTCGAAACCTGACAAACAGATTACAAAACTGGAAAATAATTTATTTCCAAAGCAAAAATATGACAAATTGTGAAAGAACTTGATGTTTTCTGGGCCATAATTCGCTGATTTTGTCAGTATTGTGATCATATTTTGCTTTTTGGAGCCAAAATAGAATTGTCCCGGTAGGCGAGTTGTCCCTTTCAGAGCATTTACAAGGCACCAAGGTTACCCTAGTGCCAGGGTAACCCTAGCTGACTCAGCTAGGATTGCTCAGGTAGGATTACCCTAGCGCTAGGGTGACCCTAGCTGCCTTGTAAATGCATCAATGAAAATAAGAAGAACTGAGTGAGTGCCAGGGTAACCCTCTTGTTAGGGTAACCCTAGCACTAGGGTTACCTGCCACCTGCTTGTAAACAGGGCCTAATTTTGTGACTGGAAAATAATGTTGTTCATGACTTTCTGACATATATCAATGAAAACACAACACTAACCACACACCCACTCTAACACAATAAGCAATTGAAAAGGAAGGACTTCATGCTAACTGAAGTGACCAGGACTGCAAAGTACACGGAGGTGTATTTCGAATTTCCGAAACATTACTAGCAAAAAAAGCTAGCTATTAACATTTGCAAGTACAATTTTCCAGGTTCAACAAATAACTTCTTCCATACTGCTTAGGGCCCACATAGAAATGTTTTGATAACTACAAAACTATTGACCTTCACTGAAACTTGGCTTTGCAGCTGTTCCTGAACTACTACAGCTCTATCAAGCTGGCATGTATACTGAGCACTAAAAGCACTTTCAACCCTTTCTTGATCCCTACATGTGTACCACAGCCTCATCTTCTTCATTCAAAGTACTTAATGGATATAACTTTGCATTGCATGCTGCACACATCTTTTCGGGATGTACATTACTAGAATCATTTGCTGTTATGTTAACGTAAACCTTTTCACTGAGAACCGCTTCGAATAATTCAGAATAATTCCTTCCCGTGATCTCTACCATTCCTTTTTAGATTTTTACCACACAATCTACTGTGTGTTTCTTGAGGAAATCGCGGTGCTTTTCCATTGCCTGTCAGAAAATAAAGTAAACACAGCTTGAAATCAGGTCCACAGCATGGTCAGCACGATCGGTCAATAACAAACGCATGTGGCGAAACTACAGTATTTCATCTTTAAAACCCTTGGACCAAGCGACGCAGTCGTGGACCAATACAAAAATACTACCAAACGAACGCAAATTTTATAGACATTAACAACATATTTTTTTCAAAGAGGGAAAAAATTGCAACATACCTGATTTTTCCATCTATTTGGCGTCTTGTCGTGTAAAAACCAGACCAAAAATAGCACAAAACAGTGAGGTTTTCGCCTCGAAACTCGAAGACGCTTCGCAAGCCGCCATTTTTCTCGCACTCAACCAAAGCTTCATTGTTCAATTGTATTGTGTGCAAAGCCTTGTGGGAAAAGGCTACTTTTAAGCCCCGAAAAGAGCTTGGAAGGAACTTTGTATAGTGTGCCTAGCTTTGGCGGCCATATTGCCATTTCTCATGACGTCACCATATATCCATTTCTGGCTATGGCCCGGACTGTGTACGAAAGTTATGTAAGCATCAAAAATCTTTCCTTTTTTCAAATCAAATAAACACAAGCTATTGCCGAAAGTTTAATTTTCGGGTCAACTTCGGCAAAGTAGTAAATTTTTGGCGTGGATTTGCTACCTACCGTTTGATATTCATCGTCGAAAATATACCAGTGAAACAGCAATAACATGTTTTCGCTTCAATAATGCAAATATGGGTAATGTCAAGGTGTAAAAGTTTTAAATAGCATAAATACAATAATATTGTAAGTGACGGTAGTAATCCCACGGCTTAAGTATTTTAAGTAGAATTATCGAGCAAGCATTCGTATTGTTAGTATTGTGAATGATCGTATTTTTTATATATATATTGTAAGTGTATGTATTAGTTTTGTATATAGTTAATGGACGGATGTTTAGCAGTTAGTGTAAGTAGCTGTGCGAGTATTGTAATGAGTGTGTGTAACCATGCATATGATAAAAAGAAAAATGTTTTCGCTTCAGTATCAAACGTGTAATATTTACTATTTGCAAACGTTTCGCTCTTGGTGCAATTCCTTTCTGTAACGCAAGTCTTAAATACAGGAATTGCACCGGCCAGATTGGTCGACTTGGACGAAAAACTTAAAGGATAAGGGAGAACGCGATAATCTCTCTTCCTTCAGTCCAAAGCCTTTGATCTTCACTAGTGAAGTTATTTTGCCCACAGCTCCCGTTCTGAACGCGCTTTCGAGCCGGTGCTTTTCCTGTCTTTAACGCTTTCAATAATTAAATACAGGAAATGCACCGGAAAGAGCACTCGAGTTTGGTGTCGATTACATGACGTAATTATGAGATACCGCTGTTGCACATTCACTCAAAATAACAAGAGCAGGAAATAGAGAGGTATTAAAGACCAATAAACTGGAATGTCCTTAATTTAATTTTGCCATTTTAATAACAAAATTAAAATAAAATTTAAATATGTGAATGATATATTAGCTTCTCACTGTAATTTAGTACAAGACTTCATGTTTCAGAGTTATCTGATATATTGTCGTATCAAGATGAAAATGTTTAATTTAATTTCCTAAGTGCTTCATATTATACCATCTTACAGGGTCAATGGAGAATGTAGGTGTCGAGTGTCTTCAATTTAAGCAAAATTATTTTCCAACCTAAAATCTGGATTCTGGAGGGGGAGGGGTGCTGGGCAAAAGGTATACAGAGAAGAAAGGGTATTGCTAAATTACCTATAACATCATGCCATGCAGGCTGCAAAGTAGAACTGATTCAATAGTATGCCAGCATTAAAAATATTTCACTGCAAGTGTACGATTTTATCTAGGCCCTTACCGATAGTGCTAGCACTTTTTTTGGCATTATTTGGCTTTGCAAGCATTTTTTTTTTTACATTTTGTCCCAAAAAGCACTGCTAGCATTATTTTGGATTTTCGACTGATTAATTGTGTAATTTTGTGTTAAAAACTTTATTGATGTCGTCCAAAGCCGCATTTTGTCCTCGTTTTAGTCAGAGGAGCCGAGGAGGCCTGGGGAATAGGTTTGATAGGTCAGCGGTTGCCTTCTAGAAACCCAGTCCATCACACTCGTTCCAAGACGGAGTAATCCACGTTGTCGGCGAGGAACAATGGAAGTCAGCCAGCCAAGGCAGAGATAGCTCGAGAGCGTACTCTGCCATCAATCAGTGGAAAAAATAAGACTAGGGGGAACTGTGATGCAAAAAACATAAGCATACATGTTTATTGCTGAAAAATGTAACTGAAAATCTGAAAAATGTAATATTCTATGTTTAAAAAAATCGGGAAAAAGTGAGCATTTTTATGTAACCCACGAGCACTTTTTTAAAAAAAATTGGCATAATTTTAGCACTTTTTTGGTAAAAAAACAAGCACTGTTTTAAGCATTATCGGGTAAGAGCCTAATTTTATAAATTAAGTGTATGATTATCTGCAGGCCCGTAGGCAGGTTTTTGCCTGGGTGGGTTCTTTTTCGCTTAAGGTGGCTGAACACAGTTTTTGATACCTCTGTTTCATTTACATTTTTCTCTAAAACCCTTGATCCTTTGGTCACCAAAAATGGCAGCAAGCAAGTTAACAACACAAACTTCAACTTTTTGATAATTAAGCTGACGTATGTACCGTTGCCATGGCAACATGATCAAATATAAACAGGTGTTTAAAATAGGTTTTGTTTATTTGCAGAAAATCTAGTCATTAGATTTTCTTTATAATTTGCATGCAACAAGCTTGTAACGATACTCGCAAGTTAGCGCTATTTTAATAATAATTTAACAAACGGATCTTTAATTATCCCTCTTTGAAGGTTCACTGGCATATCTTGAATTTCCTTTGTTAAAGTTCAATTTTTTTTCAATCCTCCAGTTACTTATTTCCTAAAGTATTTTCGTGCCAAATTTCGTGAAATTCTAATGAGTGGTTCTCGAGAAATAAGCGCCTCCGAGAAGTTAATTTTTCACTCAATCGCACTTTTTTCGACTTACTACGCATGCGCTGCATTTAACTGGGTTCTTTTAGCAACAAAGAAATAGCAGAGCTAAGTTCTTTACATCGTTACCTTTCTAACATACCTTTGTAATAAAAGAGTAAAACCATCAATTCAATACATTGTGTTCATTTGTGAAGAAAAAAATAGTACAGATAGCGCAGACATTGAGCAAATAAAATGATCGCTCTATTTATGCCATGTTTGTTTTTATGCAATACTTGTGCGCGCGCTGAATCGCGTTAGCAAGAGAGCGCGCCAAAACTGTGTTCAGCCACCTTAAAACGGACCTTTAATGTTAACAGTGTCACACAAAATTAAGGAGTTTCTAAATGACTTTTCAACACACTGTCATGCACTGTTAAAAACGTGAGTAGGGCAGGGAAAGTACAAAACATGGACCCCTGGTCCGTTGACCCCCTCCGTGGACCGGGTCCACCAAAATATGGACCGGGCCCATGGACCCCCTATTTTTACCAACTATTGCTGAAGTAAACAATAATAAAATAAACATAAAATAATATAAGTCAATTGAAAAAAAAAAGGAATTCACAGAAATATTTAATAATAATAATAATAATTGAAATCAATATTAATTAATAAATATTTAAACTACTTTCTGGATTAAATTGCTAGTAAGAGTGAAGAGATCTGTCATATAAACACATGGAAATAGGTTTGTGAAGACATTCACATTCACTTTTAGCAGTTTTGAAATAAAATTTGCAATGTAAAAAATAATATGACTTAAACTCTACAGCGGTCTACAAAGTCGACAGTGTCAGGAGTAAGTTGCAGTTCATAACTAAATTGTTACACGACGGTATTTTTTAGGGGTAGTTTTGATTCTGGCGGGATCGACCGTGCGCGGCCTCTTTGGT
Organism: Platygyra sinensis; assembly: GCA_019787425.1. Taxonomy (NCBI): domain Eukaryota; kingdom Metazoa; phylum Cnidaria; class Anthozoa; order Scleractinia; family Merulinidae; genus Platygyra; species Platygyra sinensis. The sequence continues at coordinate 9,235 of JAHPZR010026342.1, forward strand.
CAGGATGCGGGATGACATGCTTTTGGTGCATAACTGGGACAACAATTATTTATTCAGTGCACGAACATGACTTGGAATCGTCTTGGCTTTGCGATGCTAACCATGGGGACATCTTTTGTTCATTGGCTATATTTTGATTACTCAGTTAATTAATGGTTCCAGTGGCCACAAATAGTTCAGTGTCCAGCGAAGCCATAATTTAATCGATGGAAGAGTACTCTGAAGCCAAGACCTAAAAGAGTAAGCCAAAACTAACGAACAACAATGTAAATGCTGACCATTTTTACTCATCAGCGAAAATCATGTTCGAATCAGTGTCAGTCACGCGGTGTTTTTTTTACGATAAACCGGAAAAATCGGCACGCGAGTGCTGATATTTGTGCTGCCAGCTTAGAATACTCAATGTAACACAATTTTACTTTTGAAAATCAGCCTGTATGCTTGAAAATTACCAGTTAAAGTGCTCACTGTTTAGCATGAATTTTGAAGGCAAATGTGCTGTTAAACTTGTGCATGGTTTATCGAAAGTGGACCCGTCACGCAACGTGTCATCAAAGGTCATCAAATCGTAGTTTATGGATGTAACCTCAAGTCCTCAACTTGCTAACAATAAAAAAATTAAGCAAGAATATAAAATAATCCACAGAAAAAAATGCTAATAGTATAATAAAAAAATTAAAAACTGCCAAAAATATACATGTGAATAAAATCAATATGGGGATCCATTTGCGGTGACTCTTCACAAGAGTTCAAGTTTCTGAGGGCGAGAAACTTTTTGTCTGTAAATTTTTAGCTGTTCGCAAACATAATGATTTCAGCAACAGACAGCTAATTAAGTTATATCACTGTAGAACGCACTCATAATCTTTGATTACTACTATTTTTAGCGCTTGTAGAAATAGGGGGTCCATGCAACCTCGTTCCCAGGGCCTTTTCCCTGGCTTTTCCCCGCCCCGCC
>JAHPZR010026343.1:0-2500 GCA_019787425.1 Platygyra sinensis
ATCTGTTGTAGAGGTCGTGTAGGCCAGTGTCAAGCCCATTTTACAGATATGACTTTCATCGAGAGGCCCCATTCTACAACGTGCAAGACATGCCAGTACTCAACTAGCGTCAAGGAGCATAAAGCAAAAAAAATACGCACTCAATATGTAGCATCGGCCCTATTATAAGGGGATTTTGCGAAAAAGAACAAGTGCGTTTAATATGGCGTTCCATCTCCGCCAAAAATCAAAGTTGTAACGCAACATCCAATTTTACACATCGACATCGGAGTTTGTCATGTCAACATTAATATTCGCGTAAATCAACTTCGAACTTAACAACGCAATGTCGGTAAATACAAATCAACTTCCAACTTCAACAAGGCAACTCTTCATTTTACGTCGCTAAAACCAAGTTTTCAGGTCAACTTTACATTTCGTGTTGTCGATACCAAGTTTGTAAATTTAGACTTCGTAGTCGGATATATATCGACTTCTGATATTTCATTAAAACGTCCAACAGTGTGAACCTATGATAAATCATCTGTAACGCAATGTCGGACTTTGCCAGGTCAAGTTCAACATTGTAACGTCATGTTCGTCTTTACGTACCAAAGTTGAATGTTGAGCTCTTTCCGCCCCAATCCGCCAATAATTATGGGATAACAAAACTGACGTCATTTGTTCTCGCAGCGTCACGCACGTTGTCGCGGTGTTCGGTTGCAGTTCTCAGGGATTGTCACGTTTCTCAACATTACATATTAAATCGAGAACCAGAACAACGGCCAACTGAATCACTTACGAGATACGCTTCTCCAGGTAGCAAAGTTGCTTACCTCTTTGCAGAACAGCCAGAATAACCACTCAGAAGGTAACCTCCGCTGAATATTTAAATCGAGTAAGCTACTGCATACAGCTTGCATTCCTGTTTCACTTCAGTGTGGAGGGCCGTAGCCAGAAAAAATATGATTGAGGCAATGTCAATGAAAAATTATGACTAAGGCACTGTCCGTGGTTAAATTACCATCCTGTGTATATTTAGGGTGTTTATGATAATTAATAGCTGTTACAATTTGTTCAACGTATGACCACACAACCCACGCCCCCTGCCCGCTTCCCCTGGACTTTTGAGCTGAATTTCTGAATTGCCTCAGAAGCTGATATTGATCTTCCTAATCTGTAATCCTTGTGTTCTTCATTTACATTACATGTAAGTATAGGAAAATGTGAAATACTTAACAATTACATTCCAGGGCCGTAGTTTATAGTAACAGGCAAAGCGATGCACTTGCCTCAGTTATCAGTTCTTTCGCTTTTGTTGTTTACAGTCATCATAAACACCTTAAATATACACAGGAAGGTAATTTAACCACGGACATTACCTCAGTCATAATTTTTCATTGACATTGCCTCAATCATATTTTTTCTGGCTACGGCCCTCCACACTGAGGTAAAACAGGAATGCAAGCTGCATGTAGCCTGCGTAGCAAGCGTTTCCGTGGAGCAAAGCGAAGAAACGGAGTTTTCGGCGTTTTAACCCGCGCGAAAAATGGGGCGAGAGCAAAAATATGAAGGAGGGGGTCGGGAGGGGAAGGAAGGAAACGCGTTTCCTTCCTTCCCCTCCCCCACCCCCTCCTTCTTATTTTTGCTCTCGCCCCATTTTTCGCGCGGGTAAAACGCCGAAAACCCCGTTTCTTCGCTTTGCTCCACGGAAACGCTTGCTACGCAGGCTAAGCTGCATGCAGTAGCTTACTCGATCTAAATATTCAGCGGAGTTTACCTTCTGAGTGGTTATTCTCGCTGTTCTGCAAAGAGGTAAGCAAGTTGCTACCCGGAGAAGCGTATCTCGTAAGTGATTCGGTTGGCCGTTGTTCTGGTTCTCCATTTAATATGTGAATTAAGGAACTAATTGTTGAGGAACGTGACAATCCCTGAGAACTGCAACCGAACACCGCGACAACGTGCGTGACGCTACAAGAATAAATAACGTCTGACTCAGTTTTGTTATCCCATACTTATTGGCGGATTTGGGCTCGCGGAAAGAGCTCAACATTCAACTTTGGGATGTAAAGACGAACATGACGTTACAATGTTGAACTTGACCTGGCAAAGTCCGACATTGCGTTACAGATGATTTATCATAGGTTCACACTGTTGGACGTTTTAATGAAATATCAGAAGTCGATATATATCACTACGAAGTCTAAATTTACAAACTTGGTATCGACAACACGAAATGTAAAGTTGACCTGAAAACTTGGTTTTAGCGACGTAAAATGAAGAGTTGATTGTTGAAGTTGGAAGTTGATTTGTATTTACCGACATTGCGTTGTTAAGTTCGAAGTTGATTTACGCGAATATTAATGTTGACATGACAAACTCCGATGTCGATGTGTAAAGTTGGATGTTGCGTTACAACTTTGATTTTTGGCGGAGATGGAACGCCATAGTTTAACTCATTATAGCTTTACAATGCAGATCATCGAGTGCCTAGAAATCTAGGAAAACCGCCGTCAAAGAG
>JAHPZR010026343.1:7500-13119 GCA_019787425.1 Platygyra sinensis
CGGAAAACAACAGAGATAATCAGCAAAGTCACGGTATCGCTTTCTTTGACCAACAGTTCAACCCGAATAACGATTTGATTTTGTTGCTTTCCCAGTATAAAATTTCACTTATTGCTGAAGAAACGCAAATGATGTTAGTAGCCTCAGCGTTGGCGAAAACTGTTGCAGCATCTCAGCTCAAAAGAGGGCGAAAAAATGTTTCGTCAAGTTTTTGACACCAACTCGGACATGAAAGTGCACGCGCTCCACTATGCAAATTAGCTACTTGTACGCGTCAGATTTTAGTTCCTTTCAAAATTAAAACTTCTGCAAACTCGACACAGAGGTTGAAAGAATAAGAAACTATCGAAAGCAGAAATTGGTTATGATTAAGCATTGTTCTGAGAAACTCACAAATTAACTCGATACCAGAGAGAAGAGTTTTCTTGCATAAAGTTTATTCATAACTCAAAAGCTTACGTGTACAACTAGCGCGAGATCTTAGTCATTTACAGCGCGAAATATTAAGTCCTGTTTTCATGTTAGGGGTATTTCAATATCGTTTATCTCTTTAAAAAGAACATTTTTCAAAATGAAAAGAAACCCATGCTTAGCAGGATACAAAAATGAATATAAATTATCAAACCACTGATTAAATACACAAATTGTTTAGCAGGTAGAAAAATTTAGAGTTTTCTTTTATCGGTCACGTGACCATGGGCGTGGCATAATGACGTCATATTTAGGGTCATTGGTTTACAAAAGTTTGAAACTGACCTAAATAATGCCAAATTCTCTCAAATTACTTGACCATTACATCCTTAGGAACGCACCCCAAAAAACACGTCAGTAGGCCCTAGGTGGCCGAACACAGTTTTGGCGCGCGCTCTTGCTCACGCGATTCAGCGCGCGCACAAGTATTGCATAAAAACAAACATGGCATAAATAGAGCGATCATTTTATTTGCTCAATGCGCTATCTGTACTATATTTTTCTTCACAAATGAACACAATGTATTGAATTGATGGTTTTACTCTTTTATTACAAAGGTATGTTAGAAAGGTAACGATGCAAAGAACTCAGCTCTGCTATTTCTTTGTTGCTAAAAGAACCTAAATGCAGCGCATGCTTAGTAAGTCGAAAAAAGTGCGATTGAGTGAAAAATTGACTTCTCGGAGGCGCTTATTTCTCGAGAACCACTCATTAGAATTTCACGAAATTTGGAACAAAAATTCTTTAGGAAATGAGTAACTGGAGGATTGAAAAAAAATTGAACTTTAACAAAGGAAATTCAAGATATGCCAGTGAACCTTCAAAGAGGGATAATTAAAGATCTGTTTGTTAAATTATTATTAAAATAGCGCTAACTTGCGAGTATCGTTACAAGCTTGTTGCAAGCAAATTATAAAGAAAATCTAATGACTAGATTTTCTGCAAATAAACAAAACCGATTTTAAACACCTGTTTATATTTGATCATGTTGCCATGGCAACGGTACATAAGTCAGCTTAATTATTAAAAAGTTGAAGTTTGTGTTGTTAACTTGCTTGCTGCCATTTTTGGTGACCAAAGGATCAAGGGTTTTAGAGAAAAATGTAAATGAAACAGAGGTATCAAAAACTGTGTTCAGCCACCTTAAACCAAACCGACTGTTTACTTTCACACGGCCCATGAATCTTTGCCCGCGCGCATCACGGGAATGTAAATGTCTATCAAAAATTCCAATTCAAAGAAGTTAAAGGAAAAGGGAGTTCCACGCGGACATAATCACTCATGATGTTGTCGCTATCGTGTTTTGGGGAACTAGCTGCCTTGTAACAGCGTTGAATTCATTTCTACAAGGCAATCGGTAAGTGAATTTATTGATACTCCCTCTATACTTGTTGCGACCCACGGACTTGAATCACACGCCAATGTAACATGGACGTGAATTAATCGACAGCCGAAACGAGACGATTTCGGCAATGCTTTATATTGTGATCTGTTTTTGAGCCTACTGTGTTTCTTCAACTGTATACCGTCATCTCTGGCTTCGTATTTGAGGGAAAAAATTTCGCGCTTAAAGGCTCGTCTCAGAGCGACGGTTTAATTAATGCAAGAAAGTGCACAGAGAGCTTGGAAGTTGTCCGCAGTGATTAATTATATAAACGTATTCGGTACAAAAATACGGTATAAAGACGAATTCAGATTCTGACATAGCGTCGACTGTGCGCGAACACAATAATATGTTGATTAATATTGGCAGATTCATGGCCCTTATAGTGAAATATCAACGAAATTCGCTCGAGCTGCTTGGGCGTAAGTCTCAAGTCGTTTCGCCCAAACTCAGAGTCGTTTCACCTGGTTTCGCCCCAAGTCAAAGACGTTCCGACCGTTCCGTTCAAAGACGTTCCGACCGACAAGATTTAGGGAGCGATTGCAGAATAACCGACCCAGCCATTTACATGTGTCGATGTGCTTTGAAGAACGAGGTAATTAACAATATCATTGAATACTAAGCACATTACGTGTAAACAGCTTAACGCCGCTTGCTTCTGTCAGCTTTCAGCTCGAAAGTACTTTTTTAGGGAGTAGGGAGGGTAGGGAGTATTCGTGGTCAATTAATGTGTAATGTTCTGTGGGATCGGATAGTATCAATTTTAACATTCAGTATTACGTTTACCTATTTTACATGTTATATAAACTCTATTACAACCTGTTATTTACGTTACAGCAGTCGCGTTAAGAAACTAATTTCCCACTGAACCGAACCAAACCTATTTGAACAGAACTCAAGTTGACCCGGCTGTAGTCTCACAGGCGACCCAAACGTTGCATAGGGTCTGTTGACGTTTGCGTTACGATTTTAGCCGTTTATAAGACAATGTAGGAGAATGCTTAGAAAATTGCTCTTAATACCACCTGTTGAAAATAATTTAAATAAAAATGGCTTTACCTCATGTTTACATTGCGTTATTTTGATGCCTCTGGGTTCCTGGAGGTGGTTAATAACGCAATGAAAACATGAGGTAAACCGTTTTTATTTAAATTATTTTCTTCACGTAGCGTTTAGAGCAATTTTCGAAGCATTCTCATACATTGTCTAAACGGCTAAAATCGTAACGCAATCGTCAACAGACTAATGTCACATAATGGTGGTGTTCAAGTCACGCAAGTAAGCTTATTTATCACGCAGCTTATTTATCATTCAATAAATTGAGTCAAGAAATTGACATATCGTACAAGAGTAATAAATAAACAACGTGCCAAAGTTTTGGGGATGTGCGACACTCCAAACTCGAGTTATTCGGCAAAGGGTATCACTGAAAATTATGGTGTTTAGTATGGAAACGAGTGGAAACATCTGGAGTTTTACTTTGGCTCTCTAAAAACGTTTATTATCTGTGTTAAACGTGAAAACATTCGCATAGGCACTCCTCTCAACATATTGGCCACTCAGAACTCGAAAACATAAGGTGAATCGATATTTTCGTGCACGTAACATGTTGCCCAGAAACAATGTTGATGTCACGCGTTGTAAAAAGACCGTGTTCTATTTTCAAAACAAAGCGGTCTACCGAGCTGAAGACAGGCCAGCAAATATATATTTAAACATGACTTATACCTGATGAAGCGGGTACAAACTTAAAAGTTTGAACTTAAGGACGTTCGCGCCCAAAAACTTCCCACGCACAGATTTTTTTAAAACTTTGACTGCAGGTAGAAAGTGATAAGATTAGACAGGAGCCCATTACCAGGAGCCTGCAACTCCCACAATAAGCCAATGCAACGGCATTTTTACAGACCAGGGCCCCGTTTCTCGAAAGTCCCGGTAACTTAACGGGCCCGAAATCATATTTTGAAATCGAAGTCTCGTGAAAAGTAGGGTGTGTTCTGACCTCTAATGAAGTCTATTTTCCTTCTTTAGCTGAAAACTTTACTGTACAATTTTCAAACCTTTTGAAACTCACAACTTGAATGGAAAACAAAACAGCTTAACGGGCCCGGTAATTACCGGGAGCTTCGAGAAACGGGCCCCAGTCTATTTTTAGATATTTTTCCCGCGAAATAGGCCAGTTCCAGTCTACATGAGCACGCTTCGGTAAGAATAAAACAATGCGGCCTCACGTGAACATGTCGACATCAGTCCGTGCTTATGATTGCAATTAGTTTCTGAGGTTCCTGTGGGGATCTGAATTCGAGATAAATTCAAACTAAAAATAGATCGGTCTGTGAAAATGCCGTGACATCAATATGGGGTAGTTGCAGGCTCCTAGTGATGGGCTCCTGGATTAGATTAAAAACGTAAAAAAAATCGGGGGTCACCGAACTCGTTTTGAAGATAAGGCGCAGCTCAGACCATAGCATTTCTAGGATTTTCAGTCATTCGAGGTGATTCTGGCCGGATTCATTACTATCGGCATATATTTAAGTTGAAGAATCATATCTAAGTTATGTGTGTTAAAACAGCATATATAGGCCTATTTGATAGATCGTTGCTACATGTCATTAAATAAGCTAGAATTCGCCTTAAAAAATACAACTTCTAAGTTACGCACACCTGAATCCACGTACCAATTCGACCCTATTTGAATAGTATACAGTGTATGAGAAATAATTAAAACTTCCCACATACAGATTTTTTTTTGTTTTTTAGTATAATGGAAAGAATCAGAAAAGGAAGTGATCTGCCGAAAAAAAGTGGGGGTCACCGAGCATCCAACAAAAATATTTGCACACAAAGTTAACGCAAAGGTCATCAGCTCTATATTTAGTTGAGTTTTGGACTCGGTGCGCGCGCTTGAAAATGACGTGGCATGCGCGTGACCAATAAATAGCGCGCACTAGAGATGCCCAGTAGCAATGGGCGCGAACGTCCATAAGTTTTTATGTGACGTCACGTGAAAACCAAGAATCAATCGTGTTCAACGTCTGGGCCGCCTGTGCTAAACCTAAACTTATTAATCGCAACTTGAAGCTTGAACTTAAACGTTTGTACTTAAGTGGCTGTCCCGCTAACAGCGGTCCGGTCAGTCATGCCAAAAAATTGCCCTCACGAGCGAGACATTTGCTCAAAGTTTCTTTATTTGATAGCTAAACAGTACAAATGAACGGGATTTGCTTATTATGTTGAAGAGAAACAACATATAATTAAAATTTGTAGCTCGGAGAATAAACACACGAACAAAACAGCTCGAAAGAGTCATCCAGCAGAAATGTGACAACAACATCGACTTTTATGTCACGAACTCCATGACTCCTCAATTGTTAGCCTTCCTACTGAAGTAAAACTGAAACTTACTCGGCCATCGAAAGCTTGGACCTTCACCAATCTTGTCCGAAGAATGTTTTCGAATATCCCTAGGTTCTTTGTGTACATTTTGCCATGAATGGAGGTAAAAACGAGTCCCAATCGGGCACAGCGAAGCAAAATGCCAACTGCAGTTTTCGAATGCTACATTAAATACCCTCGAAGTAATTCGCCGATTTACATGGACTTTTTCTATCCAATCTTTGTGAATTTGATATCAAAATAAGCACTAGATTCCAGGCTTTCCAAATCCAACCGTACATCTTGACAAACGCATAAGGCGATTGACTTAAGCCGCTTTTTAGTATTGACCGCGGGCTGGATTTCGTCACGGATCGGTCACGGCTTCT
>JAHPZR010026344.1:7500-12077 GCA_019787425.1 Platygyra sinensis
ACCGGCCGAGCCATTTACATGTGTCGATGTGCTTTGAAGAACGAGGTAATTAACAATATCATTGAATACTAAGGACATTACGTGTAAACAGCTTAACCGCTTGCTTCTGTCACCTTTCAGCTCGAAAGTACTTTTTTAGGGAGTAGGGAGGGTAGGGAGTATTCGTGGTCAATTAATGTGTAATGTTCTGTGGGATCGGATAGTATCAATTTTAACATTCAGTATTACGTTTACCTATTTTACATGTTATATAACTCTATTACAACCTGTTATTTACGTTACAGCAGTCGCGTTAAGAAACTAATTTCCCACTGAACCGAACCAAACCTATTTAAACAGAACTCAAGCTGACCCGGCTGTAGTCTCACAGGCGACCCAGACGTTGCATAGGGTCTGTTGACGATTGCGTTACGATTTTAGCCGTTTATAAGACAATGTAGGAGAATGCTTAGAAAATTGCTCTTAATACCACCTGTTGAAAATAATTTAAATAAAAATGGCTTTACCTCATGTTTACATTGCGTTATTTTGATGCCTCTGGGTTCCTGGAGGTGGTTAATAACGCAATGAAAACATGAGGTAAACCGTTTTTATTTAAATTATTTTCTTCACGTAGCGTTTAGAGCAATTTTCGAAGCATTCTCATACATTGTCTAAACGGCTAAAATCGTAACGCAATCGTCAACAGACTAATGTCACATAATGGTGGTGTTCAAGTCACGCAAGTAAGCTTATTTATCACGCAGCTTATTTATCATTCAATAAATTGAGTCAAGAAATTGACATATCGTACAAGAGTAATAAATAAACAACGTGCCAAAGTTTTGGGGATGTGCGACACTCCAAACTCGAGTTATTCGGCAAAGGGTATCACTGAAAATTATGGTGTTTAGTATGGAAACGAGTGGAAACATCTGGAGTTTACTTTGGCTCTCTAAAAACGTTTATTATCTGTGTTAAACGTGAAAACATTCGCATAGGCACTCCTCTCAACATATTGGCCACTCAGAACTCGAAAACATAAGGTGAATCGATATTTTCGTGCACGTAACATGTTGCCCAGAAACAATGTTGATGTCACGCGTTGTAAAAAGACCGTGTTCTATTTTCAAAACAAAGCGGTCTACCGAGCTGAAGACAGGCCAGCAAATATATGTTTAAACATGACTTATACCTGATGAAGCGGGTACAAACTTAAAAGTTTGAACTTAAGGACGTTCGCGCCCAAAAACTTCCCACGCACAGATTTTTTTAAAACTTTGACTGCAGGTAGAAAGTGATAAGATTAGACAGGAGCCCATTACCAGGAGCCTGCAGTGCAACTCCCACAATAAGCCAATGCAACGGCATTTTTACAGACCAGGGGCCCGTTTCTCGAAAGTCCCGGTAACTTAACAGGCCCGAAATCATATTTTGAAATCGAAGTCTCGTGAAAAGTAGGGTGTGTTCTGACCTCTAATGAAGTCTATTTTCCTTCTTTAGCTGAAAACTTTACTGTACAATTTTCAAACCTTTTGAAACCCCCAACTTGAATGGAAAACAAAACAGCTTAACGGGCCCGGTAATTACCGGGAGCTTCGAGAAACGGGCCCCAGTCTATTTTTAGATATTTTTCCCGCGAAATAGGCCAGTTCCAGTCTACATGAGCACGCTTCGGTAAGGATAAAACAATGCGGCCTCACGTGAACATGTCGACATCAGTCCGTGCTTATGATTGCAATTAGTTTCTGAGGTTCCTGTGGGGATCTGAATTCGAGATAAATTCAAACTAAAAATAGATCGGTCTGTGAAAATGCCGTGACATGAATATGGGGTAGTTGCAGGCTCCTAGTGATGGGCTCCTGGATTAGATTAAAAACGTAAAAAAAATCGGGGGTCACCGAACTCGTTTTGAATATAAGGCGCAGCTCAGACCATAGCATTTCTAGGATTTTCAGTCATTCGAGGTGATTCTGGCCGGATTCATTACTATCGGCATATATTTAAGTTGAAGAATCATATCTAAGTTATGTGTGTTAAAACAGCATATATATATGTTATTTGCCGGCTGGGAGGTCCGTATGGTGAAAAACTGTGACCGAGGGCTAGAAAATGCTGCCCGAGGCCGCAGGCCGAGGGCAGCATTTTCAAGCCCGAGGTCACAGTTTTTCACCATACGGACCGACCCTAAGCCGGCAAATAACATGTTTATTTTTTTCCTCCAGTAAATTAGTTTTGCAGCCGATTACAAATGGGTTTGTTCACGCAACTTTGTCATTGAATCGGGTGGCGCGCCGTCTGCTAACCATTTGTAAAAAATCTTCGCAACGAACGAGTAACTCACTAGACAGGGAAAGATGTATTAAAGAACAAATATTTTTCGATCTACTTTATGTTAGTTGCATTTATGTCGCCTGCTAAGTTCTCCAATATTGTTTTTCCAGTGTGAAATTTCGTGCGAAGTTTGAAGTTTTACTACAAAACAATTTCGGTCAGTCGTTGCCATTAAAATCACTTGAAATCGGGCTTTTCTATCGTAAATTGAATAGCAGAAAGCGAGGAAATTCTCCTAAATACAGAAATTCTCCTAATTACAGCAATGATCAAAGGTAAACTCGACTTAAATTGACTCAAATTTTACGGCCAGAGAATCACAGGATTCCCCGCCATTACAGCGCTACGACTACAAACAATCAAGGAAACTTCAAAACAGTCAATTGAATTTACTTACAGTGACTTTCCTTGCCATTTTAAAGTGCACAGCGATAAACCTGCGTTGACTTTTCGTTGATGGAAGTGTAAAACAGGCAAAAGATTGACGATTACCGCTAAAATTAAAAGCGAAATTTATCTACAGCGGGCAAAAAATCCGGCCCGTGGGCCGTATCGTAAAAAGCTGGACCGGTCACGTGCGCGTGATTAGCCAATCAAATTCGAGGATTTAGGAATCCAGCCCGCTCAGATGCTTGAGAAAAAAATAAATAGGCCTATTTGATAGATCGTTGCTACATGTCATTAAATAAGCTAGAATTCGCCTTAAAAAATACAACTTCTAAGTTACGCACACCTGAATCCACGTACCAATTCGACCCTATTTGAATAGTAAGTATACAGTGTATGAGAAATAATTAAAACTTCCCACATACAGATTTTTTTTGTTTTTTAGTATAATGGAAAGAATCACAAAAGGAAGTGATCTGCCGAAAAAAAAGTGGGGGTCACCGAGCATCCAACAAAAATATTTGCACACAAAGTTAACGCAAAGGTCATCAGCTCTATATTTAGTTGAGTTTTGGACTCGGTGCGCGCGCTTGAAAATGACGTGGCATGCGCGTGACCAATAAATAGCGCGCACTAGAGATGCCCAGTAGCAATGGGCGCGAACGTCCATAAGTTTTTATCTGACGTCACGTGAAAACCAAGAATCAATCGTGTTCAACGTCTGGGCCGCCTGTGCTAAACCTAAACTTGTTAATCGCAACTTGAAGCTTGAACTTAAACGTTTGTACTTAAGTGGCTGTCCCGCTAACAGCGGTCCGGTCAATCATGCCAAAAAATTGCCCTCACGAGCGAGACATTTGCTCAAAGTTTCTTTATTTGATAGCTAAACAGTACAAATAAACGGGATTTGCTTATTATGTTGAAGAGAAACAACATATAATTAAAATTTGTAGCTCGGAGAATAAACACACGAACAAAACAGCTCGAAAGAGTCATCCAGCAGAAATGTGACAACAACATCGACTTTTATGTCACGAACTCCATGACTCGTCTATTGTTAGCCTTCCTACTGAAGTAAAACTGAAACTTACTCGGCCATCGAAAGCTTGGACCTTCACCAATCTTGTCCGAAGAATGTTTTCGAATATCCCTAGGTTCTTTGTGTACATTTTGCCATGAATGGAGGTAAAAACGAGTCCCAATCGGGCACAGCGAAGCAAAATGCCAACTGCAGTTTTCGAATGCTACATTAAATACCCTCGAAGTAATTCGCCGATTTACATGGACTTTTTCTATCCAATCTTTGTGAATTTGATATCAAAATAAGCACTAGATTCCAGGCTTTCCAAATCCAACCGTACATCTTGACAAACGCATAAGGCGATTGACTTAAGCCGCTTTTTAGTATTGACCGCGGGCTGGATTTCGTCACGGATCGGTCACGGCTTCTATTGCCGGATTTCATACCGTGAGGGCCTGGGTACAATCGGTGTATTATGGGATTAACAACACAAGACCCATATATTCAGAAAGAGCACACCGAGCTTTACAAAATCCTTAAGTTTCGTGTAAATTGCGCCAATATTGAACAAGATAATGCCATTCAAAAACGTAAAAATTTAGTAACAAATGTATGGATTGCCGGACACTTGTCCGGAAATCCATACATTTTCCGGACACTTGTCCAGAAAGCCATACATTTCTTTGCAAATTTTAAAGTTTTTGAATGGCTGTATCTTGTTCAATAATGGCCCAATTAACACGAAACTTAAAGATTTTGTAAAGTTCGGTGTGCTCTTTCTGAATATATGGGTCTTGTGTTGTTAATCCCATAATACACCGATTCTATCCAGGCCCCCGACGTATGAAATCCGGCA
>JAHPZR010026345.1:7500-17500 GCA_019787425.1 Platygyra sinensis
TTTTTTAAAGCAATCACAATCGAGGAAATTGTAATTTTTATGATTAAAGTTTGTTATGCATTTATATCACGACATTTTATAGAAAAGCATGCGGTTAATATTTACAATTCCGTGTATCAATGTGAATCAGGAGCCATAATCAGGGACGGAGACCGTAATTCTTGGGATGCGCGTGGACCCATGATATGGGACAATTTTTCTATTTTTAGAACAAATTGCGCCATCCTGACGTCATATATCCGCGCTGATCCACGCACGTGTCTTGGCTCTCGCGTGAATGTTGTCACGTTGTGTGATGAAATAGTGAGAGTTGCGAGATCCTCTTGCCGATTTTTCACAGCAATGGCAGGGAATAAGGCAGAGAAGAAGAAGCAGGACTCTTCTATGTACTTTTATGCTCTGATTGAATGGAAAAGGTGTGTTTTTCAGGGTCGAGAATTTCTTTAATTTCGCGCTGTGAATGAATAAAATCCGCTCGCCGGCTAGTTATACGCGTAAACTTTTGTGTTTGTTCTGTAGAGTTCTGTAAGAACACTGTTTACTCCGGTATCGAGCTGTCAATTTGTGAGTTTGCCAAACAATGCTTAATCATAACCAAAACCTGTTTTTGATAGTTTCTTGTTGTTTCTGCTCGTTTGGCTAGTTTGCAAAAGTTTTTGTCTGACGCGTACGAGTAGTTCATTTGCATGGTGCAGCGCGTTCACTTTCAAGTCCGAGTCGGTGTCTTCAGATTGTCAACAAATCGTGAAAAAGATTCGTTTCGTTGTCTTTTGTGCTGAGATACTACAACAATTTTCACTAACGTTCGCCAAAAGGCTACTAACATCATGTGTGTTTCTTTCACATAGTGAAACTTTACGCTGCGAAAATAAAATAGACAAGGAGTTTTTATAACTCAATCGAAATCTTTATTCGAGTTTTGATTACAAGCGTCATCGTAACTTTTCTGATTATTTCTGCTGTTTTCACATATTTTCAGCTAAGCTTTTAATATGTTCTCAAACATTAATCAACCTTAAACATTAGAGATATTATATGAGTTCGATATACGTTTCACACCAAAGTGCGAAGTCCAATTTGTCATGTTTTACTAGCTGTGCAAAACACGCATCGGCGGGCGCTCTTACTCATCGACAAAAGACAATTTATTGGATTTACACAAACAAAACTAAGTAGCATCTACGGACATAAACCTATTGCCACTTATTGAGCCTAAACGCCGCTATATCCAACTAGTTCTTTTTTCTTCTGTGTTATGGAAAAGCTGTTAATCTTCTTCATATATGAAATTTAGATTGGAGTAATGTGAAGTTATCGTAAAAGGAGCAGCGGAACTCAACTTGGTCAGAGATAAAAAGCGGGACATACCTAAATTAGGCACCGTCTTCACTCAGACTGGAGCAACTTACGGCGGAAATACTTAATCAAAATTCCAACAGCCATGAAGGCGTTGAGTGATGGGCCAAAAGGATCCAAAAGCATAAACGATTTCGGGAATTTCGGACGCCATTTCCCCTGCGCGACATCCGCGAAAATCCTCGCAGCAATGTGCGCGCGTGTGCCGCAGGCGATGGCGCAATTTGTTCTAAAAATAGAAAAATTGTCCCATATCATGGCGCCAACCCCAATACTAGAAATGGCGCGCGCTTACGGTCTCCGTCCCCGATTATGGCTCCTGTGTGAATTTCAGTTGGAAGGCCGTGTTATCTTTTCTGGCCGGGTCAGCAGTACGTGATTGTTAATTATAACAACGTTATTTTCCCGACAGGCCTGCTTACTCAATAATGTGACGAAGACACAATTAGGTGTTCGTTTTCCCATCTAATGAAAAATCAGTATATCTATTTTTTTTATTTCATTTTTTTTTCTTTGTGTCCTTTACCCTGGGTCGAAAAAGTGTTATCTAGAAATGAATATAAACAACAAACGGTATGAGACCAGGGGATAGTCTCCGGAACTTGTGACCTATATAAATTTATCGCTAAATTCTAATACACTGCCGTGACATAGAACGACAGAAAACCTTATGAAAAAGTTGCATCGATCTCCGATATTCCTATTTCTGGAAAACAGGTTTTATTTCGACCAGGTCGACAAATCTTATCATGTTTATGGAAGTAAATACAGGGGAAAATTATTTTCAAGTGTGTGTGTTTTTTGATATTTTAATCAAGGAAAATACAGAAGTTGGTCTAGCTCTTGGAAAGAACTGAGTGCAGTCCAGAGTAATCTAAGATTGTAGCAGAAGATGTTTCATTTTCTGGTGATGCTTATCTAAACATGTGCCCTCATGGTTTGTGCATTGTTTTGTTTTCGCGCGCGCAACAATATTTTGCACGAATCCTTAATACGATTCCATTGCCTCAACCCCGCTGGACTTGCAGACATTTCACTCATATCCTCTTCCTTTCAACTATTACTTACACAAAGAGCCACGAGAGCGACAGTCTAGAAAGATTTTGTGAGCAAAATTATTCCTACTTAGTTGTATTAGATCTTCATCTGTATTTCAAGTTAGTACCTGCTTAGTCTAGAAATATTATGCGAAAAAGTAAAAACTTTATTAAAGTAATATTAAAATCGAACGCGATTAATTCCGGATTAAGAACCCTTGAAGTCACTCGTGTAAGCGGTGTGCTGAAGGCGTGTCTTGTCCTTTCAGCTTTTTCTTATCAAATTTGAATATCATTGATTTTATTATCTTCCTACGGTAATATTTCGTTAAAGCAGTTTACAAACAAACTAGAAGATAATAAAACAGAACCGGCAGTTAGAAACAAAATATACTGGGAAAAGATAGTAATTTTCTCCTGCAAGTGAAGGTCGACACTGGGTAACCCTTAAAAAGAAGATAGTTGACCGCTGACTAAGGCAGAGGGAACAATTCTTTCGTCAGTGTTAACTACATGCATACACCTTGTCTATAATTGAAGAGCTTTAACGAGATGTAACGGAGAATGTCAAACAACTCTAAAAAATTTTCCCACCGAGTCTAAAAATAACATTGTACACTTCTCTTAAAAATAGTAAGCATTCTCTTAGATGGTAGATATAAAAGATCAGCTGCCTTAGAGAATGCATCATCAAGTTTCGAAGATTTTGAAAAGTTAAAAGAAAGAACCGAAATTTCCCGGCAAAAAGTGATACCGAGAAAATAATGCTGAAAATGAAGTCCAGATTTTGTCAAAGGGTAAGACGAAAGGAGCTGCCATTGTCTATATGTTGTCGTAGCTTGTGTTCAAAAATAGTCTAGAAGTGACACCAAATGCTAAATACTAAATACCCTGGTTTACCCACAATTAAGCTTCCTTGATTTTAGGCAACTGGGGATTGGCCCAAGGCCTCCCGCGGACAATTTTCCAAGTACAAAGCTACCGAGAGGCTTATATTTGGAGGGGCGATTTAATGGAAGGTTATGTGGGTTAACGCCTTTGCAGCCGGGGCTCATATTTGGAGATTTATATTTTCGGAATTTTACAGTGGTAAAATAATATTTATGTGTGTTTTGTACCGTGCAATATTGCTTTGCCCTGTTGCTTCTTCATTCATATAAAAAATGACTTTCCTTTTTTGCAGCTACTGTACCTTATTTTTGCTTGTTCATGTCTACGAGCTCAAGTACAGGGTAAACCACACAAATCACAAGGAGAAGAGGAAAAGGGATTTACTGAAGATCTACATGAATCAAAGCAAGCTATTCAGAATGAAACATCAAGCGTCCGAGGAAAACGAGAGGTGACTCGCACGCGCAATTTGGCAGAGCTTTGTAGTCCACCGTCTTATTTTCCGCCAGAATCGTCATCCGGCTGTTTAAAGGGGCAGTATTTATGCTACGGTCATATTGAAAAGGTCTGCAAGCCCTATAGCATGAATTGCCTTAGAAATGTAGGTCAATACAAATTTCCAAAGTGTATTGCAGAAACCAAACCTGTGACAATCGATTTAGGTAAGCCGAGAGGAAAGATAAAAGTTAGGAAAACGGTGCGTTGTCATTGTTGATAGTGAACATGACACAGTATTTAAAAACATTTTAAAGAGAAACGGCGTGTAACGTTTGTACATATCGAAGTAATATGTACTTTTTATTTATTGAAATAGTTCATAAATACTTAATCATCAAACTGTTACATAATATAATTATTTTGCAAGAAGATGTTGGGTCCATGATACTGTAATATCTGATTCTTTATGAATAAAAATGATTCTAAATTTTTATAACAATGGTTTTGCTTGCTTGTTTTAAATACATAAGCCCTATCGAGTGCACTGAAGGGCATTTGAAAAAAAAAACCACATGACAGTGCCAAATATATAGATCTCAGTATAACCCAAACCAGTTAACAAACAACCCTACGTTGAGAGACCAGCTGAAGATAGAATAGCGGTTCTAGTTTTCTTGCATCATCTTACAAACGAGGTTCCTCAATAGTTTATTGATCTGTCAGTTCGCATGAAAAAATGTTAAGCCAAAAGCTGTTAACGTGCATTTAACGCTCTGTTCGCGAGTGGCCACTGAACCGCGAGAGCAAACGTCTAGTACAGTGGCACCCCGCTATAACGAACCCCGCTATAACGAAGACCCCGTTACAACGAACAACATATGAAAGCCCGGCAGAATTACAGTAAAATATGTGGAAACAAGCCCCGCTATAGCGAATAGATTTTGACGGTCCCAACGCACAATTGACCCCGCTTTAACGAATATTTTGTCGTGTCGCTCGCAGTCCGTAAAAACGGCATGATGATACAAATGGTTGATAGACCAAACACGACTCCCATTGGTCAAGATAGGGAAACTTTGACCTTCAAAGCTTTGCTTTTTTTAAATGTAGCTGTTCACGCGCAAGTCTGTAGACTATTTTTGCGTGGTGTATATCCCATTGTTCACCATGGTTCAGCTTGGTTAACCCGCTATAACGAATATTTTTGAGGTTAACCGGATAATTCGTTTTATTATTCAACAAATTGTAACACTATCCAAATATGGTCATGATGCTCTCGATATCTGTTATCCGTAGGTAACAGATATCCGGCGATATACGTAGCTTCGTACGTGGGAAGAAAAAGTGAAGTGAAAAAATGTCTACAGAAAGGTTTAAAAATGTTACGAGCTTGGAAATCAATTTTGTTATCAATTTGTTGAATAATAAAACAATTATCCTGCTCAATCTCGCGGAATATCGTCTGATTTTAGCCGACTCGGCCTCCGGCCTCGTCGGCTAAGTGTCAGACGATATTCTGCGCGATTTCGCAGGATAATTGTTAAATAACGGGGTCTTCGCTATAACGAAGACCTCGCTATAACGAACATTTTTTTCGGTACTGTGGCACTTCGTTATAGCGGGGTTCCACTGTACTATGATGATTCTGAGACTCGGGTGAAGTATTGCACAACCCTAAACATGTAAATAGCCGGCAAAAACTGAGCACGGTATGAGACAACCCAAGGATGACCTAGCGCTTCAAGAAACAAACTGAAAGCCATTATGGAAAATTTAAATTCTTCATCATCACCAACTTAATAGTTATAATTACCCATAGTGGCCAGTGTTAATAAGGCAAACTAACGACGACGGGAACTCAAAGTAAATTATGCGGCAGCTGTCCACTAGGAAAGCTTTTATTAGGTGGGTGAGGATACTTCCTAAAGAAGTTACAACTTGTTTATTTTAGCTTTCAAGTGGTGGTCAATGTTTTTCCAAAGAATGTTTCGGTTTTTATAATGGTCCTATATCAGTAGATTATAAAAGTTTGTTGTACATTTATATCACGACATTTTATAGAAAATCATGCGGTTAATCTTTACAATTCCGTGTATCAACGTGAATTTCAGTTGGAAGGCCGTGTTATCTTTTCTTGGTCAGCAGCGCGTGATGGTTAATAATAGAGAGTTTAAGAATGACGTTTACGGCAGACGGCGAACGGCAAAGGTCACCTCTGATTTTCTATTCTTTTCTTGTAATCCTTAAATAAATCATACAAAAACAGAAAAGTGTCTCTTACTATTTACTGCAAATACAAATATTTTCATTCTACTGTACAGAGAGCTGAAGACAGACGGCAAAAGTTTCATTTTTGCCGTTTGCCGTAAACTTCATGCTTAACCTCTCTATTAACAACGTTATGTTCGCGACAGGCCTGCTTACTCAAAAATCTGAAGAAGGCAGAAGGTGTCCGTTTTCCCATCTAATGAAAAATCAGTACATCTATTTTTTTTATTTCATTGTTTGAATTATTTTTATTTGTGTCCTTTACCCTGGGTCGAAAAAGTAATATGTAGAACTGAATATAAACAATAAACGGTATGAGACCAAGGGGTATTCTCCAAAACTTTTGACCTATATAAAATTATCGCTAAATTCCGCAATGCCGTGACATGGAACGATAGAAAACCTTATGAAAAAGTTGTATCGATCTCCGGTATTTCCATTTCTGGAAAACAGGTTTTATTTCGACCAGGTCGACAAATCTTATCATGTTTATGGAAGTAAACAAATAGAAAATTATTTTTAAGTGTGAGTTTTTGTGATATTTTAATCAAGAAAAATACGAAAGTTAGTGCAGTCCGGGGTAATCTAAGATTGTAGTGGAAGATGTTTCGTTTTCTGGTGATGATTACTCTAAACATGTGCCTTCATGGTTTGTGCATTATTTTGTTTTCCCTCGCGCAACGGTATTTTGCACGAATCCTTAATACGATTCCATTGCCTTAATCCCGCTGGACTTGCAGACATTTCACGCCTATCTTCTGCCTTTAACTATTACTTACACAAAGAGCCATGTGAGCGACAGTCTAAAACGATTTTCTGAGCAACATTATTCTTACTTAAGGCGGCGGAATACGAGATACAAAAACCCTCTACATGTCGCGCAACATTGTTTCGTTGCAAGTTTTTGTCGATTTTTCCCGTTTTTCACCTTGCGTGATCAACTTGTCGCGCAACAAAAACATTTGTTGCGCGTTGAAAGAAGTTGTTGCGAAAACTAGAGCGCGGGTCTACTTTGAGCAACAAGTTTTGGCCTTGTTGCTCGTTTTTCATCAAACTCACAACTTGTCGCGCAACAAATCTGCTCGTGCCCTAGCAAATCAACCAATCAGCGCGCCGCTTTTCTTCAACCCGCAACAAATGTTTTTGTTGCCGGTCAAGTTGATCACGCAAGGTGAAAAACGGGAAACATCGACGAAAACTTGCAACGAAACAATGTTGCGCGACAAGTTCAGGGCTTTTGTATCTCGTATTTCGCCGCCTTTATTTGTGTTAGATCTTCATCTGTATTTTAAGTTAGTACCTGCTTAGTCTAGACATATCATACGAAAAAGTAAAAACTGTATTTATGTAATATTAAAATCGAACGCGATTAATGCCGGTTTAAGAACCCTTGAAGTCACTCGTGTAGGCGGTGTGCTGAAGGCGTGTCTTGTTCTTTCAGCTTTTCCTTATCAAAATTGAATATCATTGATTTTATTATCTTCCTACGGGGAATATTTCCTTAAGGCAATTCCTCAGAAATAGAAGTTACCGATGACTCTTTTTTTTAACTTTCCCTGAACTTATGATGTTCTCTACCAAGCACTGTTTGGAAAAATGCAATAAAAATTTTTGGTAACCATTCTCGTTTAAGAAATGTGATGGGCCAATCTTACCCACTTTATGCCCGGCTGTATTTGTGCTAATCACGCGTGTTATTCATCGGTCCAAGTTACATTTTGCGGTAGCTCGGAGCATAGTTTATTAAAGTAATACTTGGGAAAAAACTTAATAGGGAGAAAACGTCAAGCATATAGAACAATATCATATAAAATTTGTGGAAACATCACACCATTTAAAACGATGTGGACGTAAAGCCTCGTAATTTGCCTCACAGAGTAACGGTTTTGTGCACGCTTTTTAGTTTTTCTTTAAGTTACGGAGGATAGTATGTACACTATTATTATGCGATAAAAGATATAGGTCACCGTGCTCGTTAAACGAAAACGAGCATTTATTTCGCTATCGAGCTGAGGTTTAGGGAAATTTCTTTCGTTTTATATGTGCAGGCGCTAATTTGCGCACGCTAATGACGCAAAAATCGTGCGCAGTAGGGATGCGCAATGTGATTAATCACCTCAAAGCAGTTTACAAACAAACTGAAAATAATAAAACTGAACCGGCATTTAAAAACAAAATGAAATCGGTAAATATATATTAATTTTCCCCCGCAAGTGAAGCTTGACGTGCAAACACTGGGTAACCTTTAAAAAAAGATGGTCGACTGCTGACTTTGGCAGAGGGAACAATTCTTTCCTCGGCGTTAACTACATGCATACATCCTGTCTATAATTGACGAGCTTTAACGAGATGTAACGGGGAATGTTAAACAACTCTATAAAATTTGTCCCACTGAGGCTAAAAGGGGCATCCCTTCGAATCTAAAAATAACATCGTACACTTCTTTTAAAATTAGTTAGTAAACTCTAACACTCTAGATATAAAAGATAAGCTGCCTTAGAGAATGCATCATCAAGCTTCCAAGATTTTGCCAGCTAAAAGTAATACCGAGAAAATAATGCTGAAAATGAAGTCCAGATTTTGTT
The DNA here is from genome assembly GCA_019787425.1 of Platygyra sinensis. Classification (NCBI taxonomy): domain Eukaryota; kingdom Metazoa; phylum Cnidaria; class Anthozoa; order Scleractinia; family Merulinidae; genus Platygyra; species Platygyra sinensis. Next base: position 16,076 of record JAHPZR010026345.1, read on the forward strand.
TAAAGGTAAGACGAAAGGAGTTTCCATTGTCTGCATGTTGTAGTTTGTGTTCAAGAATAGTCTCGAACACCAAATGCTAAATACTATATAGCATAAGCGTTTCCCTGGTTCACCCACAATTTAGCCTCTCGAATTTTAGCCAACTAGAGATCGTCCCGCGGTCTCCTTGGCAAAGGCGATATGCAGGATAATAGTAAAATAGTATTATATATATTTTGTAACTTGGAGAATGGGTTTGATCTGTTTCCACTTCATTCATATATATCGTAACTTTTCATTTCTTGCAGCTATTGTACCTTCTTTTTGCGTGTTCATGTCTACAAATTCAAGTACAGGGTAAACCGTACAAATCACAGGAAACAGAGGAAAAGAGATTTACTGAAGATCTACATGAATCAAACCCAGCAATTAAAACAGAAACATCCAGCGTCCGAGGAAAACGAGAGGTGATTTACAACTTGACAGACTTCTGCAGTCCACCCTCCTATTTTCCAAAATCGTCAAACGGCTGTGTAAAGGGGCGGTATTCCTGCTACGGCTACGTTGAAGTGGTCTGCAGACACCGTAGCTTTCATTGCTTTAGTAATATTCTTAAATATGGATTTCCAAAGTGTACTCCAATTTTCGATTTTGTAACAATTGACTTGGGTAGCAGAGGAAAGATAAAAGTAAGAAGAACGAAGGGCTGTAACTGTTGATAGTACACAAAATTTAAAAAGATAGAAACGGTGTCTAATATTTATACATATCGAAGTAATATGCCCTTGTTATTTATTGAAATAGTTTTAAAACATTTTTTTACGAAGATAATTGACATAACTATAATCTTATATTGCGAACTTATTGCGTGTACTCCAGATTTTCGATTTTGTGACAACTGCAATTGATTTAGGAGCAAAGGAAACAAAAGTTATGAGGAACGAAGGGTTGGTATTGTTGATAGTGACACAGCAAGTAGACAGATATTAACGAGAAACGGTGTGTAACATTTATCAATAGCGAGAACATATGTGCTTTTTAATTAATTATCAAACTATTATATGTTATAATCATTATGTAACAATATGTTGGGTTTATGATACTGTAATATCTAATTCTTTATGAATAAAAATGATTCTAATGGTTGTGCGTGCCTGTTTTAAAATTTGAAAGACCTATCGAGTACATCAGTGAAAGGCACCTGGAAAAAATAATGATACTGCCAAATAATGGTCTCTGTATAACTCAGTTAACAAACAACCTTACGTCGAAAGACTAACTGAAGATCATACCGCTTCTGGTTTTCTCGCATCATCTTGCCACAACTGTTGCTGATCCTCATGGCACCATCCTTAGTAATCGCATGAAAGGAATTAAGGACGTTCGCGCCCAAAAACTTCCCACGTACAGATTTTTTTAAAACTTTGACTGCAGGTAGAAAATGAT
>JAHPZR010026347.1:0-15627 GCA_019787425.1 Platygyra sinensis
CTAGACGTTTGTTTGGACGGTTCAGTGGCCACTCGAACAGAGCGTTAAATGTACGTTAACAGCTTTTGGCTTCCCATTTTTTCATGCGAACTGACAGATCAATAAACTATTGAGGAACCTTGTTTGCAAGATGATGCAAGAAAACTAGAACCGCTATTCTATCTTCCACGTGTTCAGCTAGTCTTTCAACGTAGGATTGTTTGTTAACTGGTATGGGTTATACTGAGATCTATAAATTTGGCACTATCATGTTTTTTTTTTCAAATGCCCTTCAGTGCACTCGATAGGGCTTGCGTCTTTAAAAACAAGCAAGCAAAACGATTGTTAAATAAAAAAACTTAGAATCATTTTTATTCATAAAGAATCAGATATTACAGTATCATGGACCCAACATCTTCTTGCATAATAATTATATTATATAACATTTTGATGAATAAATATTTATGAACTATTTCAATAAATAAAAAGTGCATATTACTTCGATATGTACAAACGTTACACGCCGTTTCTCTTCAAAATGTTTTTAAATACTGTGTCATGATCACTATCAACAATGGCAACGCACCGTTTTCCTAACTTTTATCTTTCCTCTCGGCGTACCTAAATCGATTGTCACAGTTTTGGTTTTTGCAATACACTTTGGAAATTTGTATTGACCTACATTTCTAAGGCAATTCATGCTATGCGGTTTGCAGACCTTTTCAATATGACCGTAGCATAAATACTGCCCCTTTAAACAGCCGGATGACGATTCTGGCGGAAAATAAGACGGTGGACTACAGAGCTCTGCCAAATTGCGCAAGCGAGTCACCTCTCGTTTTCCTCGGACGCTTGATGTTTCATTCTGAATAGCTTGCTTTGATTCATGTAGATCTTCAGTAAATCCCTTTTCCTCTTCTCCTTGTGATTTGTGTGGTTTACCCTGTACTTGAGTTGGTAGACATGAACAAGCAAAAAGAAGGTACAGTAGCTGCAAAAAAGGAAAGTCATTTTGTATATGAATGAAGAAGCAACAGGCCAAAGCAATTTTGCAGGGTATAAAATACATATAATATTATTTTACTACCGTAAAATTCCGAAAATAACAATCTCTAAATATGAGCTGCGGCTGCAAAAGCGTTAACGCAAATAACCTTCCATTAAATCGCCCCTCGGGAGCTTTGTACTCAGAAAATTGTCCAAGGGGGGCCTAGGGCCAATCCCCAGTTTCCTAAAATCCGAGAAGCAAAATTGTGGGTAAACCAGGGTATTCAGTATTTAGCATTTGGTGTTCTAGACTATTTTTGAATACAAATTACAACAACATATAACCAATGGCAACTCCTTTCGTCTTACCTTATGACAAAATCTGGACTTCATTTTCAGCATTATTTTCTCGGTATCACTCTTTGCCGGGAAATTTCGGTTCTTTCTTTTAACTTTTCAAAATCTTCGAAACTTGATGATGCATTCTCTAAGGCAGCTGATCTTTTATATGTACCATCTAAGAGAATGCTTACTATTTTTCAGAGAAGTGTACGATGTTATTTTTAGACTCGAAGGGATGCCACTTTTAGCCTCGGTAGGAAACATTTTATAGAGTTGTTTTACATTCCCCGTTACATCTCGTTAAAGCTCTTCAATTATAGACAAGGTGTATGCATGACAAGATACGCCTTCAGCACGCCGCTTACACAAGTGACTTCAAGGGTTCTTAATCCGGCATTAATCGCGTTCTTTTTTAATATTATATTATATGTCTAGACCAGGCTGGCACTAGCCTAAAATGAAGATAAGGATGTAACACAATTAAGTAAGTATAATGTTGCTCAGAAAAATGTTTTAGTCTGTCGCTCTCGTGGCTCTTCGAGTAAGTAGTAACTAAAGGGAGAAAATTCACTGAATGCATGTAAAGGCGTAAATTTTCTCTAAATCTAGCGGAGTTAAGGCAAAGTAATTATATTAAGGATTCGCGCAAGTTGCGCGCGCAAAATCAATACGGCATGCGCAAAATAGGAAGTCATGCACATACTTGGATAAGCACGTCAAAAAAATCCAAACATCTTCCCCTACAACCTTTGATCAGCTCTAGACTGCATTCCGTTCTTCCCAAGAGTTAGACCAACTTCTGTATTTTCCTTGATTAAAATAACAAAATACTTGAAAAGAATTTTTCTCTTTATATTATTCTTTATGGGTTGAACTGTTCGAAATGAAACCTGTTTTGCAGAAATAGGAAAACCAGAGACGGATGCAACTTTTTCATTAGGTTTTCTGTCGCCCTATGTCACGGCGTGTCTTAGGATTTACCGATAAATTTATATAGGTCATAAGTTCCCGAGAATATACACCCGCTAGTCTCATACCGTTAAGTTTTTACATTCAGTTCTAGATAACACTTTTTCGACCCAGGGCAAAGGACTAAAAATAGAAATTATAATAAAAAAAATGAAATAAACAAGTAGATGTACTGACTTTTCATTAGATGGGATGAGGGCCATCTTGTGTCTTCATCACCTTATCGAATACATGTAAGGCAGGCCGGTCGGGACCGGACCATAATGTTTCTTCATGCAGTTGTTAAAAATAACATTCATGCATCAATTGACAGAGAAAAGATAACACGACCTTCCAACTGAAATTCACATTGATACACGAAATTGTACCGATTAACCGCATCCCCTTGAAAGCGCTAGGTCACCTCACATATAGTCTCGTACCTCAGTTTCTACCAGCTATTTACATTTAACTAGGCTTGTGACTTCACCCGAGTCCCAGAACCATCATAGTACTAATCGTTTGCTCGCGCGACCCGGTGCCACTCAATAAGGCATTAGTTAAATGTAATTAACAGCTATTACTTTGATTTCTTTCATGGGAACTGACACATCAATAAATTATTGAGGATTGTGCCATGAGGGTCAGCAACCCAGCTTGTTTGCAAGATAATGCAAAACCAGAAAACCGGAAGCGGTATGATTATCAGCTAGTCTTTCAGCGAAGAGTTGTTTGTTAACTGGTCTAGGTTATACTGAGATCTATATTTGGCACTAACATTTTTTATTTATCTTTGCTCTGCTACCTAAATCTATTGTCACAAAATCGTTATGTTATACTGAGGTGTTGCAGACCTCTTCATCATAACTGTAGCAGGAACACCGCCCCTTTACACAGCCGTATGACGATTTTGGCGGTAAATAAGACGGTGGACTACAGAAGTCTGTTAAGTTGCAAATCATCTCTCGTTTTCCTCGGACGCTTGATGTTTCATTCTGAATTGCTTGGTTTGATTCATGTAGATCTTCAGTAAATCTCTGCTCAGTCCTCTTCTTGTGATATGAACGATTTACCCTGTACTTGAGTTTGTAAACCTGAAAACGCAAAAAGAAGGAACAATATCTGCCAAAAGTTATGACAGATATAGATGAAGAGACAACAGAGTAAAGCAATTTTCCAAGGTACAAAATATATATAACATTATTTTACTGGCCTACGAAATCACGTAGCTTATCGCCTTTACCTAGGAGGCCATGGGACGATTTCTATTTGGCTTAAATCAGACGCTTAATCGTTGGCACACCAGGGAACCGACTATGGTAAAATTTACCATTTGTATTGACGTGAATTTGTTTCTTTTCGACATCAGTAAGAATAATTTTGCTCACTGAAAGACCCTTTAAGAACGTCCCTGTCGTGGCTCTTCTGTACGTTTCATTTTAACGAATAGTAATAGTGATTGGTGTAAAATAGCCCGTCTAAGCGAAAGACAAAACAACATGCCCGAACTAGGAGGCTACATGTTTCGACAAATTAACTCATGTCTAACACAAACAAAGTCTTCTTCTGGGTTCCGTAATACTCTGCCAAACCTTCCAAGGGTCACGCCAATTTTTGTTTTCTCCGTTACAATATTAAAAAAATAATAATAACTTGAGGAGCAAGTTCTTCTATACTGTTCATGTCGATTTAATAGGCCTTTCGCGTACTATAGGTGTTGATCCTGTATTTCGTTAACATGATTCTGGGCCTCGAGCAAAGAACTGCAAAACTTTAGCATTCGAACAGCGCCGGCCAGATGCGCCACTTGGCTCGTATTCAGACTTCACCTTTTATAAACAAGGCTAATCATGAAATCCTTTTTAATTTTGAATTGCCCCTAATCTTCGGCTAAAAGGTTGACTTCAGTGGCCAATGTTAATTAGACTAAAACAAGAAAGCTTAAGGTTAGAGAGGCCTGTCATGATCATATCGATCAGTCGGCGAGTAGATATTTCCGGAAGTTACAACCTAGGTAAAACGTTACGTTGGTTTGATTGAGACCCCAAATTGGCACTCTATGAGTTGTTCCAGGAATGATGTGTTGTTATCCAGAACAATACGTTCCATAAACGATACGACCCCGTGGTTTTCTCCGGAAGCTGTGAACTTTGAATGTATTTATGTTTGCAGGTTAACGCACTCAGCGCGTGAATTATCGGGGTTTCCCTGCACGAGTTCACTAACAATAAACGAGAAATTTCAATACCGCACTCGGCGGCCTCGTGCGGCATTGAGTGGTAGAGTTGATTGTTAGTGAACGATAATTCAATTAGTGAATGATAATTCACGTGCAATGAGTGCATTAACATTTTTATTATTCAAATTGAATACACTGCAAACAAAAATCGTCAAACTTTGAGTCAGCCTAAGCCTTGGTGTAATGACAGTGGTGTATTGAATTTACACCACGGCAATTACACCACAATAATGACATCAAGGAGGTTGTTTCGTCACAACCCAGTGCCACGTGGTACAAATCAACCAATCAGAAAATCGGAATTCGTACAGTGTATGAAAGTTGAATAATAAAAGGCTGTTTCTCACAAGGACTGGGAAGTGCCCCGAATTTGAGTGATTGGCTGAAATCAATGTTGAAAGCGGTCTAGATTTTCCCATCTAGACCGGCATCTAGATCGGTAATATTTGCGGTGAAAATTTTCCAAACTAAAACGCAAAAATATTGAATATCTTCTTCTAACAATATTCATTTATCGAGATGCCAAAAAGCCTGATGAGAAAAAAATAGGGAACGAGCAAGCTTTGGCAGAATTAAATTCAGCTTATCGCCGTTCGAAAGCAAAATGTCAGTACCAGTTGTATTAAGGACGTTCGCGCCCATTGCTACTGCGCATCTCTAGTGCGCACGCTATTCATTGGTCACGAGCGTGCCACGTCATTTTCAAGCGTGCGCACCGAGTTGAAAACTCAACAAAATATAGAGCTGATGACCTTTGCGTTAACTTTGTGTGCGAATATTTTTGTTGGATGCTCGGTGACCCTCAATTTTTTTTCGGCAGATCACTTCCATTTCTGATTCTTTCCATTACACTAAAAAACAAAAAAAATCTGTACGTGGGAAGTTTTAAGACGAAATCCGATAGAAGATGGAGCAATTTCAGGTTTTAGTGGACAAAAATCTGTACCAGAGTAATTTTAAATATTTTACAGTCATTTTTACATTTTTTTAACGCTAAATACATAAATAATTGCCTGAAATAACTCCGAAAAATAATTTCCCACGGGAACGAGAGAAAATAAATTTCAAAGTTCAGTGATTTTGTGGAAACACAGGCAAAATTCCATCATCAGTTTCATTTACCAAAACTTTTAAGCGTTTCATACGAAGTTCAGCATTCGTTTTCGACGTTTGGTGTTGTTAGAAATGAATTGTTTTGAGAAGATATTTAAAAGAGCCCTAAAGAAGTTTGCAATACAATGTAAATAATCTTGGTACAAGATTTTTGTCCACTTGTTACTCCAACGTCTGGCGGATTCCGTCTTAATTATTTCTCATATCCTATTCAAATAGGGTCGAATTTGTACGTGGATACAGGTGTGCGTAACTTAGAAGTTGTATTTTTTTAAGGCTAATTCTAGCTGATTTAATGACATATGTAGCAAAGATCTATCAAATAGACCTATATGTGCTGTGTTAAACACACATAACTTAGATATGATTCTTCAAATTAACTATATGCCGATAGTAATGAATCTGAGCAAAATCGCCTCAAATGGCTGGAAATCCTAGAAATGCTATGGTCTGTGATACGCCTTATCTTCAAAACGAGTTCGGTGACCCCCTTTTTTTACGTTTTTAATCTTAACTTATCATTTTCTACCTGCAGACGAAGTTTAAAAAAGATCTGTGCGTGGGACGTTTTTGGGCGCGAACGTCCTTAAATGAAATGAACTGTTCTTATTTCCCATCTTATTAATTAGCTTAGTCGGTCTGTATAGGAGATCTTGACATTGATCGTTGGTACAGACCGAACTCAGGCGTGAGGTCTGTACTTACGACTTCGGTCAAGATTCTTCCATAAAGACCTCCAGCTCGGTTAATAAGAGTTAAATACATTATAAGGGACCACTGTTATCGGCCACGAAGAAGATCATGAATAACTGAATAATTCAGTCTGCCTTTATCCATGGTCGTATCAATTGCGGTTTGTGTTGTTTTCAACAGTTTCTTTTTGTAGATCTTTGTGTACCAATTTTAGTTTAAGTATTTTCGGTTTTCGAGATCCCGTACAGACTTTGAATATTAGGGCCACTGAGAGCCCAAGGATCTCTATTAATATGTTTGGTTTGTCGGTTTGCCCGACAAAGATTGATAATGTATGAGACAAGTTAACCTACAGCAACTTAATTAGCCTTTAGCTTTGTTTGTTCACTATTTAGATTAACTTCACTGATACGCTGGCACTATCAGGTGCTTTTTTTGTACATAAAAAATGTTTCAAATGTCTTTACTTGACAGGGTTTACAAATTAAAAAAAGGCACGCACAGATACTAGTTTGCTTTAAATATTAAAATCATTTTTATTACGAAAAGAGAATAAGGTATTACAATAGCATGGACGCATAACATTGTTAAAATGTAACAACACCTTAGAAAATTTAAAAGTAGTTTTCCAGTTTACTAGCAAAGCTGTTATGTCAATTTTTTTCCTAAAAATATTTATAAACTATTTTAATAAATAAAAAGCTCATATTTCTTCACTATGTAAAATCTTTACACGCCTTTCAGTTCTCGTTTTAAAATACCATTAAAATATGTGTGTCACTATGCACATTGACAAGCCGTCGTCATTTTAACTTTTCTGTTCTCGATTATCTTAGTAACAACTGTTGCAGTACATTTGGGAAATCCAAACTGAGCTATATTATAACACTGAAGGCTACGTTTTTTGCAAACCGGTTCAGCGTAACCTCTACAGTAATACCACCTCTCTACGCAGCCGTTTGAGGATGCTGACGCTGTAGAGCCATAAGAGACAGCATAATTTGCAGCATTACAGAAGGATGTGAAGTTGTATATCACCTCTCGTTTGCCTCGAATGACCAATGTTTCATTCTGAATTGCTTGGTTTGATTCATTTAGATCCGGCTCAGGAAATATTTGCTCCTCTGCTTCTTGTGATTTGTATGGTTTACCCTGTACTTGAGTTTGTAGGCGCATACACGCAAAAAGGACCAACAATAACTGCGCAAAAGAGGAATCAATGGATGAAGAGTCAACAGAACAAGGTCATTTTCCAAGGTATAAAATCAGTTAGTTAGTTAGTTAGTTAGTTAGTTAGTTAGTTAGTTAGTTAGTTAGTTAGTTAGTTAAACCTTATGGTAACTAATATTTGGTATCCTAGATTTTTCCTTGAATGCAAACTTCACTGAGCAACACGTAGACAATGGCATTTCATTTCGACTTACCTTTACACACAATCTGGACTTCATTTTCAGCCTCGCTCAAGTCTTCGGTGCTACTATTTATTTGAGGAAATTTCTGGCTCTCTCTTTTTGACTCTTTATTCAAAATCTCCGAGACTTAATGAAGCATTCCTTATCGCACCTGATCTTTTATATCTGCCGTGTTAAAGTTTAATTACTATTTTTAAGAACTTTGTAACATTATTTTTAGTCTCGGAATAAAGGTATATACTTTTAGCCCTGGTGGGACAAATTTTACAGGGCTCATTAACATTTTCCGCTTATTGTCGTTAAAGCTCTTAAACTATACACAAGGCGTATTATGCATTTTAGTTTACAAAAAAGGGGGAATTGTTTTCTCTGCCACAGTTAAGTGACCATCTCAGAATCATCTTCTTCTGGACTTCAATTTTCTTTTAGATGAAGTTTTTCCATAACTATCTTTATGTTTGTTTGTAAACTGCGTCAGAGTAACATTGTCTAAACGCTATTCAAATGTGAACAGGAAAAGGTGAAAAGACAAGACTCGCCTTCAGCAAAACACTCACACGACTGAGTTCCTTCAAGAATTCTTAATCCGGCATTGGCGTTCAATTTTAATATTACGTAAAAAATTCAAGTCGTTTTTTCTTCCCATACGACAAATTTTATTTAGGCCAAGTAATTACCAACCTGAAATTAAGATGTGAGATGTAAGTAAGAATAGTTTTGCTCAAGAAATCCTTGAAGACTTTCGCTCTCTTAGCTTTTGTGTAAGTAGAGCTAAAAGAGAAGTTAAAATGCTTGTGTAAGCGTAACATGCCTGCATGTGTCGCAAAGTAAAACGCATAACAACCATAAGGATTGGTGCAAAAAAAGACCTGTCTAGGCGAAATCAAAACAGCTTTCGTGAACTAGGGAGGTAGATATATTGACAGTGACATGTTTAAACACAAAACAACTTCTGTTACAACTTGAGATTACTCTCGATTGCGTTACTCTTCCAACCCTTCCAAGAGCCAGACCAATTTTTGTTTTCCTCTCACGGTTACTCTGTTACAAAAACTTGAGAAGAGTTTTTCGATAAAGTGTATAAATAATTGCAGAAGCTTATCATCTAGACTAGGTGATAGGCTTCTGATAATTGTTAATGTCTTTTCAATGGCCCTTTCGCGCACTAGGGGTTAATCCTGTACTTCATTAAGATGATTTTGGGACTCGGGCAAAGAATTGCTAAACTCTTAGCAATTGAACAGCGCCGGCCAGATGGATCAGTTGGCTCATACATACTAGACTGCGAGCAGTCTCTCTTTTGCTCGAAAATCCATACGGAAAATGAGCGTGGCTGCAAGCGTGACATGCGTGCGCTACTTACGGCTCGCGGCTTCACAAATCACGCTCTCACGTTCATGTTGTTTTGCGTTCTTCCTTCCGTTTTTCCCTGGGGATTTTCTAGGCTAGACTACTCGCAGTCCACATATATACTTGACCTTATATAAACAAGGCTAATCATGAAATCCTTATCTGAAATGCCGGCTTATCTCCGGCTAAAATGTTGACCTCAGTGGCCAATGTTATTATTAGACTACAACAAGGAAGCTTATGGTTAGAGCGCGGCTTCATAAACGGAAAGGTCATGACATTTTTCATAGTTGACAGCTAGCATGACGAGATTTGTGATGATTGTAATCGGAGATCGAGTGATTGTGCAATAGTTTTTTGTAGTCGAGAAAAGGAACATAGGACGTGTTGTACGAGTATAGGAGAATTAAAACAAGGATTGGACGTTACAAGTGAGTTGTGAGTCTGTGAGTTTAAGGTGTACCCCACAAGTTCGGTACATTTGTGGTGCCGGGACCAGGATTCGGGAAACGGCGGAGACAACGACAGAGGAATTCAATGTTTAGACTGACCGCGTGGCCGGAGCAGTAAAACATTCACATCATGGCAGATGAAGAACAACTTTCGGAGGTGATGGAGCGGCTGGAGAAACACATCGATAAGGAGGTTGCGAAGTTGAAATACGACATGGAGCCAGCTGACGAGCTTATTGAAAATAACGATTACACAGAGATGGAGATTGCCGTAAAACAAGGGACACAAATAATCGATAAGATTACGGATCTTATTTCGCAACTGGAAGGAATGAAGTTGGACTTTGGAGTTTCGGCGCGAGATGTTCGACAATGGAAAAAGGATAAAAAGAACGGGTTTTCTGCCTTTATACTGGAAAAAGACAAAATTTCTGAGATACTGTCGACTAGATAACGAGAAAGAGACGATGAGATCGAAAAGCAGAATTGGGAGGCCAAACGGGAGCGCGAGGAGCGCGTGACACGAGAACGACAACAACAAGAGAAGGTATTCTGGGAGAAGAAGTTCGAAGCTGAGTTACGCGTGGCGGAGAAAAAGTTGGAGATGGAAACGGCCGCGAAAGCTACTCACGCAAAGCTTCCCAAGTTAAGGATCACACCCTTCAAGGGCACATCATCAGACTGGGTCCGATTTGAGAATGTGTTCGTCACGCAAGTCCACAGCCGGCCGGTTTCAGACGAAGAGAAATTTGGCTACTTGCTTGAGATGGTCGTTCCCAAGGTAAGAGAAAGAATATCTAACCTTAATCCCGGTGCCTTGGGCTACAAAACGGCGTGGGAAAGATTACGAAAGGAATACGGTCAAACTAAGCTTGTAGTAAATGCCCACATGGACGAAATCATAAACTTGACGCCAGTGAAAGGAACCAGTTACGATAAAGTAAAGGATTTCTATGAAAGGTTAAGCAAGAATTTCGACGCCTTGCAAACCCTGGGGAGAGGAGGACATGTTGAGGGGGTTCGTAATGACGACACTTAAGAAACTACCCCAAGTGAAACCCGACCTAGTTAGAGTTGACGATAATTGGGAAGAATGGGACATGAAAGAACTGATCGAAAATTTGCGAAAGTGGCTCCAAAGAAACAAGACTGATGACTCTTCTGCTGACAGTGGGGACTCACGTAGAAGGGAACGGCACTGGTACACAAAGGCAAAAAGGGAGAATGGCCGCGAGCCTAGAGCGCCTTCTTGCCTATACTGCCAAGGTGACCATTGGGGGGAAGCCTGTGAAGTTTTCAACACCTTAGAAAAAAGAAGCAATTCTTTCACGAAAAGAAATTGTGCTACAACTGTGGTCGCGAGGGTCATGGAGCGAATTACTGCCGAAGTCGCCCCTGTTTCAAGTGTAAGTCGAAACACCACACGAGCCTGTGCGACAGAGCTTCGTCAAATGGACCGAGTGACGGAACGGTGTCCACCGCATACAACCCTGGCTCAGAAGAGCGATCGTTACCAGCTACCATTCCGCTAAAGATTCAAGGGGTCATCTTGTGGGCTTACTTGGACACGGGCTCTGGGAGAAACTTCATATCGAGAGAAGCAATGAAGAAGCTTAATCTGAAGCCTAAACGCCATGAGTCACGCCAATTCGTCACTATTAACGGTGTCCCAGAAGCAGTCTGTGCCCATATTTGAAGTGAGACTTGATTCTTTGGATAGCAGAACAAGTGAGCGGTAGAAATCACTGGGAGTAAGATGGAGGATTTCACAATCGTGAGAAGAACGACTGTCAGGGGTCACCGAACTCGTTTTGAAGATAAGGCGTATCGCAGACCATAGCATTTCTAGGATTCCAGTCATTCGAGGCGATTTTGCCCAGATTCATTACTATCGGCATAAAGTTAATTTGAAGAATCATATCTTAGTTATGTGTGTTTAACACAGCATATATAGGCCTATTTGATAGATCTTTGCTACACATGTCATTAAATCAGCTAGAATTAGCCTTAAAAAATACAACTTTTAAGTTACGCACACCTGTATCCACGTACCAATTCGACCCTATTTGAATAGGATATGAGAAATAATTAGACGGAATCCGCCAGACGTTGGAGTAACAAGTGGACAAAAATCTTGTACCAAGATTATTTACATTGTATTGCAAACTTCTGTAGGGCTCTTTTAAATATCTTCTCAAAACAATTCATTTCTAGCAACACCAAACGTCGAAAACGAATGCTGAACTTCGTATGAAACGCTTAAAAGTTTTGGTGAAATGAAACTGATGATGGAATTTTGCCTGTGTTTCCACAAAATCACTGAACTTTGAAATTTATTTTCTCTCGTTCCCGTGGGAAATTATTTTTCGGAGTTATTTCAGGCAATTATTTATGTATTTAGCTTAAAAAAATGTAAAAATGACTGTAAAATATTTAAAATTACTCTGGTACAGATTTTGTCCACTAAAACCTGAAATTGCTCCATCTTCTATCGGATTTCGTCTTAAAACTTCCCACGTACAGATTTTTTTTGTTTTTTAGTGTAATGGAAAGAATCAGAAATGGAAGTGATCTGCCGAAAAAAAATTGAGGGTCACCGAGCATCCAACAAAAATATTCGCACACAAAGTTAACGCAAAGGTCATCAGCTCTATATTTTGTTGAGTTTTCAACTCGGTGCGCACGCTTGAAAATGACGTGGCACGCTCGTGACCAATGAATAGCGTGCGCACTAGAGATGCGCAGTAGCAATGGGCGCGAACGTCCTTAATACAACTGGTACTGACATTTTGCTTTCGAACGGCGATAAGCTGAATTTTAATTCTGCCAAAGCTTGCTCGTTCCCTATTTTTTTTCTCATCAGGCTTTTTGGCATCTCGATAAATGAATATTGTTAGAAAGAAGATATTCAATATTTTTGCGTTTTAGTTGGAAAATTTTCACCGCAAATATTACCGATCTAGATGCCGGTCTAGATGGGAAAATCTAGACCGCTTTTCAACATTGATTTCAGCCAATCACTCAAATTCGGGGCACTTCCCAGTCCTTGTGAGAAACAGCCTTTTATTATTCAACTTTCATACACTGTACGAATTCCGATTTTCTGATTGCGTTGATTTGTACACTCGTCGGCACTGGGTTGTGGACGAAACAACCTCCTTGATGTCATTGTCGTGGTGTAATATCCGTTGGTGTAATTGCCGTGGTGTAAAGTCAATACACCACTGTTCATTACACCCATGCGCCTCTCGCGGCTGACTCAAAGTTGAGCAATTTTTTTTGTTTGCAGTGTTTTCAATTTGAATTAACAAAAATGTTTAACTGCCTCATTGCTCGTGAATTATCGGGATTCACGCATTGCATTCTCGCTCAGCTGACAATCGAACTCTACCTACTCAATGCCGCACGCGGCCGCCGCGTGCGGTATTGAACTTTCTTCGTTTATGTTAGTGAACTCGTGCAGGGTAAACCCCGATAATTCACAGATCGCTGAGTGCGTTAACCTGCAAACATAAATACATTCAAAGTTCACAGCTTCCGGAGAAAACCACGGGGTCGTATCGTTTATGGAACGTATTGTTCTGGATAACAACACATCATTCCTGGAACAACTCATAGAGTGCCAATTTGGGGTCTCAATCAAACCAACGTAACGTTTTACCTAGGTTGTAACTTCCGGAAATATCTACTCGCCGACTGATCGATATGATCATGACAGGCCTCTCTAACCTTAAGCTTTCTTGTTTTTAGTCTAATTAACATTGGCCACTGAAGTCAACCTTTTAGCCGAAGATTAGGGGCAATTCAAAATTAAAAAGGATTTCATGATTAGCCTTGTTTATAAAAGGTGAAGTCTGAATACGAGCCAAGTGGCGCATCTGGCCGGCGCTGTTCGAATGCTAAAGTTTTGCAGTTCTTTGCTCGAGGCCCAGAATCATGTTAACGAAATACAGGATCAACACCTATAGTACGCGAAAGGCCTATTAAATCGACATGAACAGTATAGAAGAACTTGCTCCTCAAGTTATTATTATTTTTTTATATTGTAACGGAGAAAACAAAAATTGGCGTGACCCTTGGAAGGTTTGGCAGAGTATTACGGAACCCAGAAGAAGACTTTGTTTTGTGTTAGACATGAGTTAATTTGTCGAAACATGTAGCCTCCTAGTTCGGGCATGTTGTTTTGTCTTTCGCTTAGACGGGCTATTTTACACCAATCACTATTACTATTCGTTAAAATGAAACGTACAGAAGAGCCACGACAGGGACGTTCTTAAAGGGTCTTTCAGTGAGCAAAATTATTCTTACTGATGTCGAAAAGAAACAAATTCACGTCAATACAAATGGTAAATTTTACCATAGTCGGTTCCCTGGTGTGCCAACGATTAAGCGTCTGATTTAAGCCAAATAGAAATCGTCCCATGGCCTCCTAGGTAAAGGCGATAAGCTACGTGATTTCGTAGGCCAGTAAAATAATGTTATATATATTTTGTACCTTGGAAAATTGCTTTACTCTGTTGTCTCTTCATCTATATCTGTCATAACTTTTTGGCAGATATTGTTCCTTCTTTTTGCGTTTTCAGGTTTACAAACTCAAGTACAGGGTAAATCGTTCATATCACAAGAAGAGGACTGAGCAGAGATTTACTGAAGATCTACATGAATCAAACCAAGCAATTCAGAATGAAACATCAAGCGTCGAGGAAAACGAGAGATGATTTGCAACTTACAGACTTCTGTAGTCCACCGTCTTATTTACCGCCAAAATCGTCATACGGCTGTGTAAAGGGGCGGTGTTCCTGCTACAGTTATGATGAAGAGGTCTGCAACACCTCAGTATAACATAACGATTTTGTGACAATAGATTTAGGTAGCAGAGCAAAGATAAATAAAAAATGTTAGTGCCAAATATAGATCTCAGTATAACCTAGACCAGTTAACAAACAACTCTTCGCTGAAAGACTAGCTGATAATCATACCGCTTCCGGTTTTCTGGTTTTGCATTATCTTGCAAACAAGCTGGGTTGCTGACCCTCCCATGGCACAATCCTCAATAATTTATTGATGTGTCAGTTCCCATGAAAGAAATCAAAGTAATAGCTGTTAATTACATTTAACTAATGCCTTATTGAGTGGCACCGGGTCGCGCGAGCAAACGATTAGTACTATGATGGTTCTGGGACTCGGGTGAAGTCACAAGCCTAGTTAAATGTAAATAGCTGGTAGAAACTGAGGTACGAGACTATATGTGAGGTGACCTAGCGCTTTCAAGGGGATGCGGTTAATCGGTACAATTTCGTGTATCAATGTGAATTTCAGTTGGAAGGTCGTGTTATCTTTCTCTGTCAATTGATGCATGAATGTTATTTTTAACAACTGCATGAAGAAACATTATGGTCCGGTCCCGCCGGCCTGCTTACATGTATTCGATAAGGTGATGAAGACACAAGATGGCCCTCATCCCATCTAATGAAAAGTCAGTACATCTACTTGTTTATTTCATTTTTTTTATTATAATTCTATTTTTAGTCCTTTGCCCTGGGTCGAAAAAAGTGTTATCTAGAACTGAATGTAAAAACTTAACGGTATGAGACTAGCGGGTGTATATTCTCGGGAACTTATGACCTATATAAATTTATCGGTAAATCCTAAGACACGCCGTGACATAGGGCGACAGAAAACCTAATGAAAAAGTTGCATCCGTCTCTGGTTTCCTATTTCTGCAAAACAGGTTCATTTCGAACAGTTCAACCATAAAGAATAATATAAAGAGAAAAATTCTTTTCAAGTATTTTGTTATTTTAATCAAGGAAAATACAGAAGTTGGTCTAACTCTTGGAAGAACGGAATGCAGTCTAGAGCTGATCAAAGGTTGTAGGGGAAGATGTTGGATTTTTTGACGTGCTTATCCAAGTATGTGCATGACTTCCTATTTTGCGCATGCCGTATTGATTTTGCGCGCGCAACTTGCGCGAATCCTTAATATAATTACTTTGCCTTAACTCCGCTAGATTTAGAGAAAATTTACGCCTTTACATGCATTCAGTGAATTTTCTCCCTTTAGTTACTACTTACTCGAAGAGCCACGAGAGCGACAGACTAAAACATTTTC
>JAHPZR010026350.1:0-33703 GCA_019787425.1 Platygyra sinensis
TTTAGGGTAGTATACCATGGTACAGATGAGGATATGAGACCCAAAATGCATTCATTTGTACCATGCAAGTCTATTCACTCAAATATGCCGTAAACTCCATTTTTTATCATTCGTAATGTTAAATTAAATTAATTAACAACACCTCCGCATGTTTTGGTATCTTTAATACGTCAAATGCGTTTCCTCCATGCAGTGGTATCTATCAACCAAAACGTTGTCGCCTCTCACCATGGTAGGAATGATGCAAAAAGCTGTAATATTTCCCTTTCTCTTTAAATAATACATCAAAATTGAATGTTTTGTTTCCATTTGACTGAGATTTGATAAGTTTAATAGCGTCCCAAATTAAAGTTTATAGTGTGAATGGTACAAGACGGGGAAAAATTTGTTTCTTTTTTCCTGTGGTTGTTATGGTCATGGTAGAAAACAGGCTCCTTTTAGTACATGCTCACCACGTATCAAAACTTTTCACTGGCGTCGAATTTTTTTCGACTTTGCAAAGTAGCGTTCGCCTTAGACGTCTAATTGTTCTCTTGTTTGACAAACTGCTCCATTCTGCAAAGTTTTCGGCTTGAATTCTCCCGACATGAATTGTTTCTCGGTCCTAGTTAGAAGGTTTATATTACAAGGCACAAGTTAGTATCCTGTAGAATAGACATGCTAAAATAATTTCTTACGCAGTTCCAAGGTTTGTTTGTTTGTTAAATGTTTGTTTGTTTGTCAAACACTCTTAAAGTATATTTCCATAAATTGGCGTCGGAATGACATTAATTAGATTTCATTTCAGACCAACCCTAGAGAGCTTACGGAAAACGTGTCACTTGCGAGTGTATCAACAAAAAATAATAGTGTACCGAAACAAAAGTTTGGAAGTTTTCCAGTTGTTATAGAGGAAGATTTAGTGCTGCGACTGCATTTGTTTTAAATTTAGAGATTTAAAGGCGTTGTAACAAAGAGTTTATAGCATGAAAGGACCTGATATCTACTCGCTTTCTGACGGTGGTCACTGTCGTGGTGAAAAAGAGGCATTTTTTAGCGCGTCCTCACCACGTAATTTTTTTTTGCGCTCGCTGCTATTTCTATAGACTCTGCAAAATTCTGTTTCCTTTATACATCTTAGCGTCGTCTAGGCTGACAAACTGTGCCACTCACTTAAATTTGTGGTCGCTTTCCACATGCAAATAGCTAGTTGGCCGTTATCTGAGTAATGACCGATATGATGCCTTTCGAAGCAGTGTCTCAAAATAAACTTGTTGACGTTGCTTATTACCAAATGCCCAATCGTGTTTCGGAAAAGGCTACTATGAAGCGCCTCAAAACTGAATTGGCAGTTGACTGAGAACATTTCATTTTTCCCCTGCCAATCAAGACTGCCTGTACCAATAATGTGCTATTAACAAAGGTATCACTGGATACGAGTAGTCGTAACTTTAGTATTGAAGTACGGTGCTATAAAGGAACCCGTTTAATTCTGTGTTACAAGTACACTTGACTAAAATTTGAAAAGCTTAAGAGCGTCCTTAAATAGAGTTTATCGTGGGAATGGTACGAGACGGGGAAAAATTTGTTTCTTTTTTCCTGTGGTTGTTAAGGTCATGGTAGAAAACAGGCTCCTTTTAGTACATGCTCACCACGTATCAAAACTTTTCACTGGCGTCGAATTTTTTTCGACTTTGCAAAGTAGCGTTCGCCTTAGACGTCTAATTGTTCTCTTGTTTGACAAACTGCTCCATTCTGCAAAGATTTCGGATTGAATTCTCCCGACATGAATTGTTTCTCGGTCCTAGTTAGAAGGTTTATATTACAAGGCACAAGTTAGTATCCTGTAGAATAGACATGCTGAAGTAATTTCTTACGCAGTTCCAAGGTTTGTTTGCTAAATGGAAGGTCAAACACTCTTAAAGTATATTTCCATAAATTGGCGTCGGAATGACATTAATTAGATTTCATTTCAGACCAACCCTAGAGAGCTTACGGAAAACGTGTCACTTGCGAGTGTATCAACAAAAAATAATCGTGTACCGAAGCAAAAGTTTAGAAGTTTTCCAGTTGTTATAGAGGAAGATTTAGTGCTGCGACTGCATTTGTTTTAAATTTAGAGATTTAAACGCGTTGTAACAAAGAGTTTATAGCATGAAAGGACCTGATATCTACTCGCTTTCTGACGGTGGTCACTGTCGTGGTGAAAAAGAGGCATTTTTTAGCGCGTCCTCACCACGTAATTTTTTTTTGCGCTCGCTGCTATTTCTATAGACTCTGCAAAATTCTGTTTCCTTTATACATCTTAGCGTCGTCTAGGCTGACAAACTGTGCCACTCACTTAAATTTGTGGTCGCTTTCCACATGCAAATAGCTAGTTGGCCGTTATCTGAGTAATGACCGATATGATGCCTTTCGAAGCAGTGTCTCAAAATAAACTTGTTGACGTTGCTTATTACCAAATGCCCAATCGTGTTTCGGAAAAGGCTACTATGAAGCGCCTCAAAACTGAATTGGCAGTTGACTGAGAACATTTCATTTTTCCCCTGCCAATCAAGAGGGTCTGAATGGGGGGGTCCTCATATCGGTTGTCGGTTAAAATTTCATTACCTTGTCGGTTGTCAGTTAAAATTGTTGACCTTTGTCGGTTGTCGGTAAATCCCAGTTAATTTTTGTGTTCGCCTTGTCGGTAGTCCGTAATATTTCTAGCCCTTTGTCGCTAGTCCGTTAACCCCATTTACACCCTCAATCAAGACTGGCTCTACCATCCATAATGTGCTATTAACAAGGATGTAATTGACTGAAATTTGTAAAGCGTAAAGTAATGCATTGTTATTAGTTTTGGTGACAGGGTGTAAAAAAGCTTATTGACGGCTTAGCCCGGAGGCGGGGGGGTACTCTCTTATGACACAGACGGGGCTGCTTGTCGAAAATTTTGAAATTGACTCTTAAAGGACTGGACTAACCTTGACGCCCGTCACGAATTTTTGACCCCTAAGAGAGCACAATGCGAGTTAAAAATAGAAGCTATTTCGCTATAGTTCTTTGGGTACTACTTTAAACAGAGCTGAAAATATTGCCGATTTTTCCTCTATACCCTAAGTGAGACCAAAATCCGAAATTTACACCCCTAAGGGAGTCGACGAGCATCCCCGTCTGTTTCACATGCGAGTCCTCCCCCACCCTGGGGTGGCTTGGCCGTTCTTGGCTTTCAGTATTTTGTTCTTGTTTTCAATATTGTTGTTTTGTTATTGGTTTTCTTTATGTAATAGCCACCGGCCGTGACCTTGTGCACAGTATTCAGCTTGGTGGTGTATTAGAGAAAAAATTGTAGACTCGTTAGAGAAGAAAAAAAAAAATAAGTAGTTCACTCTCTCTAAAGTATGCAAAGCTATGTTATTGGATATACTTGCACTGGATAGCTTAGTACCTATTGGGGGTTTTAGAACGTGTCTGAGGGGGCATCTTTGACCTTTCCGTTGGTTTGGCGCCGTGCTTTGCATCTCGAAAATAAGACGGCTTGCAAAATGTGTCTGATTTTAATATCCGTGAATCTGCTGCCAGGAACTGTGATGATTGCTTTGGAAATTGTTAGAGGATGGTTCCCATTTCATTTCATAGAATGTAAGAGAAGTCACTTCAGCCTTTTGAAAATATTAAAGAATTAGAAAGACTGGATTTCAAGTGCTCGTCACATCTTAAGCGACCAGTAGAAAATGCGGTATTGTGACGTAATTTAAATTGCTATGTGCTAGCCTATATTTGTAACATGCGCCAGAGAGGACTGTCATCTATCGAAGTGAATGACAGGCTTTAATGTTGTGTTGAAATAACAAGATATTGGCGTCGTAATTTTGATGGTATAAGAGGCAATGGGATCGAGGGCTCGATAATAATTCGATAATAATTTTTCCATGTTAAGTTTTGTAATTTTCTCGACATTTTTCCTTCTTATACAAAATTTCACTTGAAAATTGAAAATAATGATAAAGTACTCAATACATATGATCACAGGTTTTTTATTTATAATCGTCTTGTACAACTTCACTTTTAAGCCTCTTTACTTTAATATCTGAAATAAAAATAAAAAGAGTAAATAAAAAATGTTATCCTACCATGTTGTCTTCTGTATCTGAGTTGTAACAGTATTTATAAAGTAAATACTCTGTGTTATCAATTTTTACTTGTTCATCGGAGCTTACGCTAATCACTTTTCAGTTTTTCCATCACATCAGATTTAGCCAATGAAAGTGAGTTTTTAAAAATGAAGAATTTGAGATATCGCAGAAGCCAATATCTATGATGTTGTAGTTAGTTTCCGTGGTAAGAGGAATTAGGGAAAGTTCATTTAATATGGCAAGAGGGGGGGATGAAGATATTGAGGGGGGGGGGGAGCTCTGAAAATTTTTAGACACCCAAAAGGGGGGCTCTGAAAAATTGGGGGGGGGGGGGGCTCCGAAAATTTGTATACTTCAAAACCAACAGGAGGGGGAGGGGCTCCTAAAATTTGAACTGCTAGTGAGGGGGGCTACTAAAATTTCAAGCTTCAAGTTTCAATACCTTCATCCCCCCCCCCCCCCCCCCCCTTGTCATATTAAATGAAATTTCCCTTAGACGAACGCGCTATTGGTACCTCCAGGGCACGTTTACTATGAACCAAAAATTAAAGAAAAAAATGAAACCCTACCCTCATTTCCTTTAATTTCCTAAGAAAACGTCGAAGTCTCCCCAAGCGTTAATTTTTCTGAGTCTTAACAGGCGGTGGCTGGCCAGCATGCCATGTGTCCTGAATGCTGCTATTTGTACCACTTGGCACGCCGATTCAGACTGCTCACGGAGATTTCTCACATTTGTGAGAAATTCGTCCTGACCCTGAAAAAAATTAAGAAATACGTCTTATTCAATGGTTTGGCATATAAAACGAGCATCGAGTAAATATCCGCTCTTATTATCCAACTGCAGCGAACACCGTCCAAATAACAGTTCAAATACACGGTGATATTAAACAATTATTGGATGAGGTTGAGCATGATATCATGAATGGCCCGATTTATACTGGGGACGGATCATCCGTCCAGACGAATCCTCCGTCGTGAAGGATCATCCGTCTAGTATAAATACGGGAAGGACTATGAGACGAACTATCGATGCGTCGTGTGATTTGTCCCGTGTGTTTAGTTTATACCGTGTCTATAACGACATCCACTGACTTCTTGTAATGGGGTGTAGTTTTCGTGGATAGTTCGTCTTCTTCCTGCATTTATACAGAGCGATGGATCATCCGTCTTGACGAGTTATCCACGATGATTCGTCTGACAAGACGGACTATCGCGATAGCTCGTCTGGATGGATGATCCGTCTGCTTGCCCGTATTTATACACAGACGGATTATCAGACGAGCTTTCGTTCTTTGCCCAAGCTCGTCCTAGACGGATGATCCGTCTCTAGTATAAATCGGGCCAATGATCAAAATCGAGGTCTGTGTTATCTGTCGAAGCCGAAGGCTTCGGCAGATAATACAGACACGAGGTTTTGATAATTCATGATATCATGCGAAAACCGAATTCAATAATTGTTTTATTATACATTTCTTAAACAATAGGCATTCATTAGGCGTTCATTAGGCGTTTCTGAGGATAACACTCCAAAGGGGCTTGGTAACCAGGCAGACGTTGAACTTGACATGTTAAATTCAATATCTTCAGCAGATATTGCATTTATTATGTCAAGTTCACAAGCTATTGTGAATTGATTGACTGCTCTCGACCAATCAGGTTTTTCATAGTGAGTCTGATGTATTTTTTTTTCCTCAATTTCTTTATTTATTTGTTTTATGTCGGATATTATCTCTCCATCACTTATTTTAAGCTGTGTTACAATTTTTTTCTCATAATTGCGTTTTTCTAAATTAAAGAAATACTTGGTAGGCTTCTCTCCTTGCTCTACCCACTTTACTTTCGATCTAAACATCGCTTCTTTCCCTTTCGTTGAATAGATCTCATTTAGCTCGTTTTTGAGCGCTTCAAATTCTGTTAAAATCTCGTCATTTAAGTTCGCGTCATTACAAATTTTTCGATCCAGTTCTTCTAATTTAAGTTGAATAGCGATTTCACGGGTTTTCATGTTAAATCTTTTCGTTTTTGAATACCTTATTGTTTCTGCCCTAATTTCCATTTTTATTAGTTCCCAGAGGAGTTGTTTATTTTCACGTCTTGGTATTTATTTTCTATCAACGGATAGCTGTCTTTTATTAATTGCAAATAGTTTCCATCTTGTAATAGTGAATTATTAAATTTCCATGTTCCCGGTCCCCGCGTAAAAAAGTTTCCTATTTTCAAACTGAGAAATACTGCTTTATGATCTGGTGCTATTGATGTGCGAGTTTCTGCTTTGATTACATCATTGACGAATTGTTTTGATACAAGGAAAAAGTCAATCCTTGATTTGAGTCTCAGACTTTTAGATTCGTATGTATAAGTTCTAGTGCTCGGATGAATTACACGATATATGTCGGTGAGATTTAGTTCTTTCATAAGGTTTACAAGTGCATTCCTGTAATTGGTCTCCTTCCAAGGCAATCCTCCGCTTTTATCTAATTTGCTTAAACCCGTGTTCCAATCACCTGCTACTATAACTTTTGATAAGTTGGTTTTTGACATCAAGAGTTGACTGAGTGTTCTTATAAATGCTGGTTGTTGACGATAATCAGTTGGTGCGTAAATATTTACTATCGAGTGATCTTCGTCTAGTTTGGCCACTATGAACCGGCCCTCTTGATCGGTTTCTACACATTCTACTTGAAACAAACTATTTGGATTCACCATAACACATACACCTCTGGCGTGCTCTGTGCCATGAGAAAAAAGAATTTTCCCACCCCATTCTGAAGTCCATGTCTTTTCATCACCTTTAATTGAGAAAGTTTCTTGCAGACAGAATATAGAAGCCTTTTGATTTTTCAAATACGAAAAGATTGCTTTCCTTTTCCCAGCATTGCGCAAACCCCCTTACGTTTAGTGATAGAATTTTCAGATTTGGACATGTTTAGTAAAAAAAAAATTAGGTAACTATGTAAATGACTTACACTGTATGACGCTGATACGACAATAGATTCGACACCTTACAAAAGTAGTTAGGAAAAACAAAAAAAAAGACAAAACAAACAACACAGATTAATTAGCGCAAAAAAAATTACCTCCTCTCCTGGGATTATCCAATTCAACCGCAAAACAAATTCTCGAAGCAATCCATAAACATCGAGAGGTAAACGCGAAATTCAATATATAATTTGGAAAACTAAATACTTAGGTACAAGATTGAGATTTTTTAAGAATTACAGGACACTGCTTAAGCTACAGTTTGTTTAAATCTTCTTCGCTTTGGATTTTGATAATCACATCATTAATAGGATCAGGCTTGACAAAAATTTTTCCGTCGGTTGTCCAGAACTTCCAATCTCTCTGTCTACGATCACGGACCTTCTTGAATAGGCCAGCTATATAAGCCGTTAGGTTCTCATTGATGTAAACTTTTTTGGGATCCACTCCCAAATCTCTTAAACCACTTTTCTTTCGAAGTTTCCAGCGCCCTCGATACATTTGCTCTTTGCTGTAATAATTGCTGAAACGGACAATTATTGGTCTCGGTGACTTGCGCCCTTTATTCAAGCGATGAGTTATGTCGATGTCATCGTATGTTAGATCTATTTCCATTAGTTTTGCCAAGTCGAGGACAATATCTTCGGGATCTTCGTCGATTTTTTCAGGGATTCCATGTATTTCAAGGTTAAATTTTCGTGTATATTGCTCCAAATCATCGTGTTGCATGAAGACTTCGCCTAACTTGTTTTCAAACTTGGCATTTTCTTCGCTCTTTTTCTCTAAATTAGTTTCCAATTGGGTCATTCTTCTTTGTAATGCTGTGTTGGTCTTCGTCATCTCCTTCATTTGTTCTTGCAAAGCGGAGTTGGTTTTCGCCATTTCCTCCATCTTGCATTGAGTGAATTCGAGACTTTCACGAAGCTCCTCGTAGCTGCGCTGCAGAGATTTTTGCTCGCTTATTAGGCAGTTGGTGTTTGCTTCGATCCTTACTCAGTAGTGTCTCCCATATAGCTGCAAGTGCAGGATCTTGTACGTGCTTGGCGCTTGCTTCCTTCATATCCTTGTGTAAGTCCGACATGCTTCCTTGATTTTCATTTAGTCGTTTCGCTTCAGGAGAAGAACCGTCCGTACTTGGGCTTTTACAATCCTCTCTCTTTCGTCTTGTCCCGTTCTTATCATGATCCTTTCCCGGTATATTGTTTAAGATAAAGGAGTTTTGTTCGCGTTTAACCCCTCGAGTTACGGAGCTTAGAAAAACATGACTTCTCGCTTCAACCGCTCCGACCCAGTCGAGTCTGATGTATAATAATGTACAGTTATTTGTACAGTAGAAAACCTATTTTGCCGTACAGACCGTACAGGTCGGCACTTGCACTCAAAGCTGTCACACTCTCCCTCCGTTTTGACTAAAGCAGTTGGATAATAAATCTCTTATTAGAATGGTTTTTGGTATGTAGTATTACTTTACATTTTTACTCGTTGTTTTTATTTTGACGAGTCCCAAGGGCTCGTCAAAATATGTATAGGTAATCATATGGTTTTTTCTCGTTCAATTTGGAATTAATTTGCACGAGTGAGTTTTTCACAAAGCTGAAATTACACGAGCCGCTTCGGCGAGTGCAATTTCAGCCTTTTGAAAACTCACAAGTGCAATCTAATTCCAAATTGAACGAGAAAAACCGTATGATTACTCTTAATATCAACATGAAAAAATTCACTTGGAGAAAAACTGCAGGAAGATCTTTCTTGACGACATATTTCCTCATTCGAGAAAAGTTTTTTCAAAGTTTGAGCACAAAATTTACGTCATTATTTTTACGTGATATTACTTTCTTGTCTATTTTCTCGTGTTTCGGCCGCATCCTTAATTATTTGATAATCATATCGATCCACCGAGCGAGGTGTGTGCGAATAACGAAAACAACATAAGTAAAATTATTAAAATTTTCTCATTATGTTAAATACTATTAACAATTTGATGAACTGCCATTGGCAAAGAAATGTTTGGCAGATTGGCCTCATGGAGCTGCTTTTTATTCTGACACTGGTTAGGGATTAATAAACAACATGTTCAAGAAATAAATAACAAAAATAGAATGCGCACCAGCTTCTTCTGAATGTTCACTGTGACCTGGTGTCAGTGAGTACGTAGCATCAAAGTTGCTTATGGCTCTTTTTAGCACTCTCACATGTACACATTCAGGGATCAGTTGTAACCAATCTAAAGTAGAAATTGAAGACATTATAATCAAGTTAATTTTATTAAAAATTGAAACTTTTTCCCACTGAAATGTACTGTCTTTCCTCTCCTCTCCACACCAACCACATTAAATCAAAGAAACATGAAGGAATTCAACAAAACCTGTGAGATGGAAAACATTTTTTATGGTATCAATAATTATTAAGTACTTTTTCATATTTTATACAAAACACCCTTTTAAAGGGCCATTGTCACGATAAAGCGCATGTGCGGTTTTGATTGACCCCAATTTTTTTAAAGCAATAGAAACCGTAATACTATCACGAGCGCCACGAGGGTCAGCTTAGAGTTGCACGTGCCTTTCGAACATCTCTTTATCCGCCGGCTTTTGGCCTTTTGTTTGTACAGAATATTTATCATGTTTATGTTGTGTGAAGGCCGTGTCCGTTGATTACAAGCACATACGCTTTACTTTCTTCCAGCTCGCATGCATATCTGCAGCTATATATACAAAGTTTCCGATTTTCGTCCTTGCACTTGCAACTTTTCTTCGTTTTTTTGTATTTTTTTTTCCAACAAGACGGCTAGGAGGTGAAAGTAGTTTTCGTCTCTAGCCGGTTCGAAAACCCTCTCGAGGACATTGTATTTCTCCACAGCATTCAACTCAAAACACAAAATACGACTCTTAAATCTTTCATGGATGACTAAACAGTTTTTCAATATCGGTATTACTATTTTCGTACGCCTCACAAGGTCGATGGAGGATGATTTTTCTCACAAATAACAACTTTGAAAACTGTTCCGTCGGATGAGAAATCAAATTGCTGCACATGCGCAGAAGGGTGTTAAATGCCCTTTAATAACACGTCGCTTGTAACTGGGCTGCATTTCTGATAGTAAATATTTCAGAATTGGAAAAAAGAAATGGTGAATTGTATATGGTGTATTGTATTATTATTTTTCTAAATTATGGTAGTTGTGAATGGGTGACCAGCGACTGTACGCAGCCCAGTCAAAATGTGCCGGCAGCTTTGTAGCGGCCATTTGGCCACCTACAATGAAATATCTACTGCTTACTTCACACTTGTCAGACTTGTATTCAGGGCAAGGTTGTTTCGAGTTGTTGTTCATCACTGTAAAGAACAAATTATGTCGGAACTGCTTCTTTGACAGTATACTCGCGACTCACTCTCAATTGAATAAACTGAACAGCTTCAATCGGACTCACATAAGTTCACAAACTTGCTCGCCATGTGCTTCTTTTCTCTCCTACATCCCATAATGTTTCTGAACAGTTCCCAGCCCCAATGGGCTATGTGAGCTAGGGATGCCTGACTAATCTTATGATTCAGCATAAGCAAACAAACCAATGCCGCTTAACTTAACATAATCTTAACAATTATACCATACACTGTAGTTAGTAACTAACTATGATTATACTAATAAAGTATTAACATTTTTATTACGATGTTATACCTTTAATCACTACGTTTCAACTACATACTGCTAGTCTTCATCGTTTCTCATGTGATAAGGTCTCTTCTAAACTTCTAGTTCAAATTGTAACTAAAAAATACATCACGTAAACCCAAGCCGCACACAATGGATTCTGCAGGAACACCTTGAACATTGTGTGCTCATGGCGTGGGAAAGTGAGCCGAATGGATGGTCAGCGGTCATGGTTATTGCAAGGTACCAGCAAGATGGCATCCAAATGATCCGTTGAGGCAGGGACTCCACAAATTTCTAAATTTTTTTCGTACGGTGTCAGGTATATAGACCCGGAAACCCATAGCTTTGCATAGAGATAATATATTGCTCAAACGATTTGAAGAGTTTAATTGAAATCTTAGACTTCATAAGGCATTTTCTGCATTCTTTTGAGTTGCACTTCAACACTGTGACTCTTCATTACTGTTATCTTACTGCTATCTCAGTAGTAGGGGCTTAGTTTACCCTAAAATGCACCAGATGCAACCGTTTTAAGCGAATATTTTCAATATTTTCCGGGGGAGCATGCCCCCGGAACCCCCTAGGAGGCCCTTGCAGCTTAGGCCTCTGCTGCCTATTACTATAGCCAGCTTGCCTACTACTCAAAAACATTTTGACTGGGCTGTGTATGTGTATGTATTTTTAACTATTTCCTGTTTAATTGTAATTAAGGTAATTTTACAGTTCAAATAAACCTTAGAAGAAAGCAAACCAATCAAAATGTGACAACTAAAATTAAAAAGAGAGCCAATAAAATGAAGTGCAGTATTATTTTATCAATCTAAAACATATCAAAACAAGTAATGCATGTACTGGGCTGTACATGTAGAAATGTATTTTGCATTATCAGACTAAGATATATATATGCATAACACTGTTAATAATAATATTGAATAAACAATCAAGTTGATTTCTTTCAGCAGCTTCAGTATTCATGTACCTTCGTGTTTCATGTTCACAAAGGGCGCTAAAGCAGCGACCACGGCACTTCGCTGCTTGTCACAGGAGCAAATATAAACCCATTCCATCCCCTGCAATTCATCACTGTTATCATCCTCGTCACTAATAAAGGAACATCCTTTTCTTTGGAGAGAGGCATAGCATGTCTCCTGTATAACAAAAGTAAATTTGACATTGTCAAAGAACTTGAAGCAAATTGTGCAACTTCATTTTTACAACTTTTGAAGGTTCTTCTTTGACTAAAACTAAGCATAATAATATATATATATATATATATATATTTGGGGCTCTTATGATCTTTCTGAATATTGCAACATTTATGATTCTCATGCAGTGGCTACAATTAATAATAACAATAACAATAACAATAGTAATAATAATAATAATAATAATCTTCCAATCTCTTTTAAGTCTATGTCCTTCTACTTAGGATGGTCTCTGAGTGCCTAGCAAAGTTTAAAGTGGTGTTTACCACGCTATCCACGGTCGTATTGGCAAAAGAGAAGTGTTTCGCCGAAGTTGCAGGGTAACGGTAAACAAGGTAAATTTGAACACTTTGTACAAGGTCAATATACTTTGGCCGAAAAATGTTTTTCCGGAAACATGATGTATATCCCTCCAATGTCTGATTCATCACTGTGACTGCTTTCAAAAGTGCTGGACTTATGAGAAACAATTATTTTAAAATCAGCCCCAACGCTCCATCTAATTTAGTATGCAATATTTAAAACTTTATTTTGTTATTTGCTTCGGCAGTTTTTCGATGTTTATCGAATGATATTGCATTAAAAGGCCCTTTTTTGCATCACTGTGTAGTTTTCTCATTATTTTGCGTTGCGATAGGGATTTCTGAACCGTTCAATTGCAGGGGCTTATTTTCGGCCTGATTTTGCTGCTATGAGATGGAAAAAGTTTGTGGCTCGATATTTTTGGTTTAAAGCGAAACTAAAACAAAAGAAATTCAATTTTAATATTATTAATAAGTAATCATACGGTTTTTCTCGTTCAATTTGGAATTAATTTGCACTTGTGAGTTTTCAAAAAGCAAATTGCACTCGCCGAATCAGCTCGTGCAATTTCAGCTTTTGAAAACTCACTTGTGCAAATTAATTCCAAATTGAACTCGAAACCGTATGATTACCTATACTAATTGTACTAAAAATATGTACAGGACCATTCCAGAACAGAAATGAACTCTGAATTTCATGCAACAACAAAGCTAGCAGGATTAGACTTTTTAAAATTTCACCATAAGGGTTTAGGATTGGGAGTGAGGAGGTATTAGAAGTGGGCCACTGTAGATTATCTATATATGAGATTTTTTATATAATTGTATTTCAGCTTTTGATATGCGCTACACAGCTAGCAAATCTTTTTCCCAATGGAAGAAGGTCATTTTTGATTGGAATACCTGTACCAGGGTCTATCAGGAATGCTGTGCTCAGGGTACTTCTACAATCGTAATTTCAAATGATTTTCTGCTTTTAATAAAGGGCCTTCCTTTTCGTACTACGAAAACGAAGACCCTGCATTAGCCAAAAGAATTGCTTACCTACTTTTTAACAAGAATTTTCCAGAAGAGAAGGTTTATCGACCGTCAGAATCTATTTTAGCTACGAAATACAGTAGACATAGATTATTTATTGACAGAACCCAAGAGTCATTTCCTGTTCAGAACGTGTTCTTTGTTACTGTGTCACGCAATGCTAACTATAAAATCAAAAGCGGCTAGTGTTCGAATTATGCCTGCTGTTCAAGGACTTCAAGAATAATTTGCGTGGTAAGTTTACCCGAGGAAACCCTCGAGAATATCAACACCAAATTGGCTCGCATAGCGAAACAAAACAGACAAGACGGGCCAGTAGTACTAGCGGTATAATAACGGCAAGAAAAGCGTGAAGTGTAATGTATTATATTACTAAGCGTTGTCGCTGTTTAATGTGTGTTTTAACTTGTAATTTCTACGGTTTTCTGTTTACAGGGTCTTCGTTTTCGTACTTCGACAACGAAGACCGGGGTCTTCGTTTTCGTACTACGAAAACGAAGACCGGGGTCGTCATTTTCGTACTACGAAAACGAAGACCGGGTCTTAGGTCTTAAGTCTTCGTTTTCGAGGGTCTTCGTTTTCGTAACACCCATTTTACAACAGAAATGTCATATGCTATAATCTAAGAATATTCACAAGAATATTTTCAACCTATTAAAACTCGGCAGAAAAATAAAAAATATTCAATTCAGCCTCGGCCAGAAAAACAATATTATTATTAGAAAAAAGAGTGCATTTGAAATAAGATTTGAAATAAGCCTAAACCTAATACAGGCAGAAGGCCTATATTTAAGAAATACGTGTCCAAGAAAATAGAAGCGATTTTCCGTATAAAAGAACAAAGCTCAGTAACGAGCAAAAGATCCTTTTTAGATTATTTTGAAATTCGACCATAACAAACGTTTCAAACTCTTCTTTGTTTCCGTACGTATAAAAACTAATCGCACATCAATATAGAACATTAAAAACAACAGCGCATAAGGCCACATGTGACGAGCTGCAGCTCTCTAGCTGCCGGCAGATTTGTTTCAACAAAAGCTTAGGTTTACATTGTTATGTATAGTTTCCCGGGCTTATTTCTACTTCTATGGTATAGGTTTCATCTTTTAAATTAAAATCTAACGAAAAAGATTCACCTTTCGAATCGTTAATGGTAGTCTGATTCGACATCGCTTGAACTGAACTGCATTTCAACCTCCAAAAGCTTTCTCATTCGTATAAACACTCGCTACGTCCGCCATATTTCTTTAGGATGTATTTAAACCAATCAGCGTGTTTGTATGAATGGGCCAATCAACAAGGTTGCACAGGGTCTTCTCCTGACAATCCGCCATTTTGAAAATCGTCGAGGAGAAGGCCCTGGGGACGAGGTTGCAGCGCGTCACGCAATATTTGTAAGATGGACGAAGACGAAAACTGCAGCCTCATACAAGGACACATAGCGAACAAAAATCCCGAACTCGACGATGACAATTCAGACCTGCCAAGCCGGAATGCGAAGAAGTGTAAAGTGTACAAACGCCGGTGGTATATTCTATTTGTATTCACTCTTACCTCGATCGTGTCGAACTTCATGTGGAATACATGGGGTCCGATCCAGAGACCTTGCCGGGTTGTATTTGGTTGGGAAACATGGACCATTCTCCTGTTGTCTTCATTTGGAGCAATTGGCCCCATTCTGGGTTTTATTCCTTCGACATGGCTAATGGATACAAAAGGTACAATACGCTTAGTTGTCTTGCATTTTAATTTGATTATTTAAGTTGCCCCCCTTCGTTACCCTGCAAACGGTCGAGTCTTCTTCGATCCTCCTCGACAAATCGGGAAAAGGAAGGAGACCCACTTTGAACTACCACTGTACTGGGTCCCAAGTACAATCTTTGTGGCTACTTCTGCTAGGCAGCTGTAGCCAGAATGTGTTGTGTTTTTATACATTTTTAGGTGATCTGTTTTTATATGGGGTCTAGAACAACTTTACAGTTCATCCTTGGTTTTTTAACCATTGATTTTACATGTAATTAATTAATAAATAAATAAATAAATAGTGAGTACGTAAATAGAGTGTCCAATTTTCGGATCGTGTTCAGTCTTCTGTGACTTGACTGGGAGCAACTTCAGAATACCCATCCACTTTGAAGCATTATTAATTTACTGCTCCCGTGGTCCCGCAGTGGGAAGGTTAATAGCGATACTGGCTATCGCTCCAACAGTCCCGCACTCCCGAAGTGAGGGAATAATTATATTGGGACTAGTAAGACTACCGCT
This sequence comes from Platygyra sinensis, assembly GCA_019787425.1. NCBI lineage: Eukaryota > Metazoa > Cnidaria > Anthozoa > Scleractinia > Merulinidae > Platygyra > Platygyra sinensis. Next base: position 15,542 of record JAHPZR010026350.1, read on the forward strand.
CCCGCAGTCCCGCACTCCCGAAGTGAGGGAATAATTATATTTGGACTAGTAAGACTACTGCTCCCGCAGTCCCGCGCTCCCGAACTGAACGAATAATTAAAGTGGAAGTAGTAGAGACTACTGCTCCCGCACTCCGCACCCGCACTCCCTGAACTGAACGAATAATTAAATTGAGACCATAGAACTACTGCTCCCGCAGTCCTGCACTCCGACGTGGAGGAATAATTACATTGAGACCAGTAGAACTACCGCTCCCGCAGTCCCGCAGTCCCGACGTGGAGGAATAATAATATTGAGACCAGTAGAACTACTGCTCCCGCAGTCCCGCAGTCCGAAGTGGACGAGTGATTTTTAAACGGTTTTGTGTATGAATGACATTGTTTATTTCTTTACTAAACAGACAAACATCAACTAAATTGAAAGACATCAAGTACATTTTCAAACTTGAACTTAATATTTCGATTGGAGATGCAAAATTGAAAACATAATTATATGGTCGTAGAAATGCTATGCGCTTGTCGCCCTATGTGTTTGTTGACAACAAAGTTATTGATTGAATTGAAAATACTTCATCAGTCAAATTTCAAATTGTTCGATTTGTCTTTTCCGCTTTCTTATTGAAGTGGAAATGCTTAACAGCTACAGAGTCAAACGGAACGATATGCTATATCACTTCATCAGTAATGATTGTCCTATTCATAACGCAGTTCAAAGATAATTGAAGTGTATCATTACCGGTATGTACTTATGAGAGAAAGTTGTTGTTTTGTAAATAAGCTCTCATGGGAGCCAAAATGTCACTATGAATGACTTTGTTGAACGCATTATCAAACTCGGTGTCACTGACAGCAGTGGTGGATGGCCATGGGTTTGGCTTGGATTTAATGAACACCTTACAGTTTCCGCGAGCTCTGGGAACGGTAAATTCGATCAGTCTTCCAAATCCATCTTCTTCCAATGACCTGGTTGCGCTCGTATATTCTGCTTCAGCGATGTGCTTGTTGGATCTCTTACCATGCTTAAAGCTTCGGAATGTTACTACTAGTCCCTGAGCAAGAAGAAAACATCAAGATTAGAAATAATTGTGAAAATACCAGCGCATATGAAATTTGTAAGTTACGCAACTAGCAGTTTGGGTGATACGGTGAGTTGTGATGTGAGGTCTGTGTAGTGTGTTAAAATAAAGCAAACCATGGAATAATAAGATATTTGTTGTTATTTTTACTTTGACATGGAAAAACGCACCATTGGAAAATTCCCTCTGTTTGCGTTCTTGTTCGACATGCGCGGTAAAGGCATATAGCGCTGTTATAGGGGCAGCGACCACAGTATGCTTCTTACTTACATTGTGTTAAGCATGTTTGCGTATTCGCTCTTAGAAACAAATGTGTTGGGGTTTTACAGCTTTTAGAACGAAGCATAATCATGTTGTTACCGTGTTTGAGTTGTCGTTTAGCGTGCTACATAAGTGGCCAAGCATGTTTGCGTATTTCACTCATAAAAACGAACATGTTAAGGTTTTTATCGCGTTTAGAAAAAAGAAGAATAGTCATGTTGTTAACCGTGTTTGGGTTGTCATTTAGTTTGGGTTGTTATTTAGCGCGCTACTTAAGTGGCCAAAGTATGTTTGCGTATGGAAAAATGTGCATGGTCCTTGTTGGGGTTTTACCGCTTTTTGTCACGTTGTTCGTTAGCTGTACATTTCATGATGATGGTACGGAATGGTTATATGAAGTATATGACGACTGAAGGACTGCGGGACTGCGGGAGCTGCTGATGACAGTACGGAATGTTTATATGAAGTATATGACTACTGAAGGGCTGTGGGACTGCGGGAGCATCATTCGAAGATGCGACTGCGGGACTGCGGGAGCAGCATGAAAACGTTTATCAAAGTGGGCGGGTATTCTGAAGTTTAGCCCGTGACTGATAGTGATATACAGAAGTCAATCTGATGTATTCAGTCTGCTGTGAATGATAGTGATTGAAACAGAATTCAGTCTGATGTTCACAGTCAAAAATCATTTGAATATATAGTATCAAGCTTCTTTCGCTTTTACATGAGCGATAATCGAACGTCTACCAGTCTCCTAATTTTGAATATATACCGCAGTACCAAACTGTTGTCGAACGACAGGCGAGGCCCCTGCTTCTCTTACCAATGATGAAGTTTTTATCGACTACTCGCACGCATTGCATCAAAAACGGTAACAGTGAACAATGGCTCCCAAGTTCGGTTGTCGGTAACCAGTCAGTCGACTGTCTGCCAACAGACTACGGACAGTGTTAAGCTAAGTCTGCATGCCAGCCAACTTTGGCCCATCAGGCCAGACCTTTTCCTGGTTTCTGTAGCATGAAGTGAGTAGGAGTATTTCTACTCCCCTCCCCCCCCCCCCCCCCCCGCACTGGATGGGATGCTAGACCATCACAGGGTTATCCCCCAGCATTCACCGGCACCCATTGCTGCCCCTGGGTGGAGAGAGGCACCGTGAGACTAAAGTGTCTCACCCAAGAACACAATAAAATGTCCCCGGCCAGGGCTTAAAGTGCATATGACATGAAAAATAATTTCTGCTTATTTGAAAGGCCTTTCAAAATACAGAAGAATGGCATTTTTCTTTTTGAAATATCTTTTTTCATTTTAGAGATATTGACGTTTTTCTATTATGCAAATTAGATCAGTGATGACATCATATTGTTTGCAACTAAAAATTGTAAAATAGTTAATAAACAATATCTCAAAAAATATTAAAGCAGTGTTCTTGAAACTTGGCACCATAAATGTGCATCACAAAAGAAACAAAATGACACCCTAATGCTGTTACCATAGTAACTCTTTCATTTTTATTAAGACAGCACCAGTGGCCAAACTGTTGTCATGGCAACAGCATTAAGGGTGTCATTTTGTTTCTTTTGTGATGCACATTTATGGTGCCAAGTTTCAAGAACACTGCTTCAATATTTCCAGAGATATCGCTTATTCAGTGTTTTACCACTTTTCAGTTGCGAACAGTGTGACCTCATCACTGATCTACACTGTAATTTGCATAATAGAAAAATGTCAATATCTTGAAAACGAAAAAAGATGTTTCAAGAAGAAATACGCTATTCTTCTGTATTTTGAAAGGCCTTTCAAATAAGCAGAAAATATTTTTTATGTCATATGCACTTTAAACCTGGACAGCTCACTCAGGAGTCAAGCACACTGATCATGAGGCCACCGCACCTCCCACAAAGACAGTGTTAAGTAGACCAAAAATTGACCAAAAGTAGAGTCTTACTTTTCCAGTTTGTCGATTGTACCGTTCATGCCTATTTACTTGATCCTGTTTGAATGGTAAAGTAAACTTGTTTAACCCATCTCCCATCCATACGTACCAAAATTTAGTAGTAAATGTAATACTTATTTCTTATATCCAAATAGGCTTGTTATATCAATTTTGCAGTAACAAGCAAATGGCCCTATAATGCTTTGTGAAACTATAGTTAACAGTACTTCATGTATGCCTGATTAATAATCCCCTTTTTATCAACAGGTCTTGTGCAGTTTGCTGTCACTTTCTGTTGTTGTCGGCATATTTTAATCAATTTAAGTATTAATAAAAGTATAACCTATCAGCCAACAGTTGGCCTGCAGTCAGCCAACATTATCTTTTTTGTAACTGTTCTTCACCGTGACTTTTACTCTGTTTTTGGTCAGTTTTTGGTCTACTTAACACATTCGGCCAACTGTCAGTAATGTGTTGGTAACCCACCCATATACACGGTAGTGTCAAATGCCCCATCCCAATAGCAGCTACTGATGAGAAGTTCCTGACTCTCCCATGACACAAGAAATGCCCAAGGCAGGAGGCAGTGGGACAATGTTAATGTTTCAGTTTGATTGATTGAATATAAGATATTTTATTATATCCCTACTGTGTGTGTGATACATTGAAGTTCAGGAAACTATTTCAAGTCATTTACCTCGAACAACTGACTATGTCAAAAGTGAAATAAGTTACTATGTTGTCAGCACACTATTTTTATATATGTATCATGAAAATTTTAACAGTTCACACATGTATTTGCCATCATGGTAAAGAATGCTTGGCAATAAATCCCAAGACATTTTGGCAACAAAAACAGCTTTATGGGAGGCAGAGTGGCCGAGTGGTTAGGGCGCCGGACTTGAAATCCAGAGGTTGCGGGTTCAAGTCACGCTCTGACCACTAAGCTGGAGTTGTTTCTCAATGGACCCTAGTTCAACTCCTCGGTCATGCTTGTAAATAGCCAACTGGTCTGCCTCCTGCCAGTTGGGATTTTTAAGCCTGTTATGTTCATTTGAAATATTTGTTTCCTTCAGTTTGAGTGGCATGCCTGTGAACTAGCCAGGTGTAGCTACCAGTAAGTGCATGACCACTATAAACAAACATTTGACAATTTTTTTGACATTTTTTTCACAGTTTAGGGGGCTATACATTTATATGTAGAATATGGCCTGCTAAATTGGCCAAATCAAAGTACACATAGTATTTGAGACATAATTTTAATTGGCTTATTTAATATTGTAGTAACATACATTTCCCACTTCTTCCCTCTGCTTCTTCACTTGACTTCCCTGGCAGATCACAAGTCCAAATTATGAACCTGCCTACAGGTAAGGTGTCTTGCCATAAGAACACAATCATAATGGAAAGACCCTATTCTGGCACCTCTCCATACGGTGTGATTTAAGCATTAGAAACTTGTTTGTATGGAGTCAATAAACAAAAAGTAGAGCAACCAGCACAACAGCTAATTGTCCAACAAACACTCTTGGTAATGACCTCCGATGGAATTTTGTGGTCCTTTAGAGCTGTAGACAGTTACATATGAAATTTTTGAGCTTATAAGAATGTCCACATTTGTAAGATTATATATTAATCAAGTTCATTGTTATTGCCTTTCTTGCAGGGCTAAGAACATCTGTTTTTGTGACTTCTCTAATGTTGCTTGCTGGTAAAGCAATTCAAGTGATTCCTTTTAGTGACATGACAGTGAAGACTGTTTTCATTTATATTGGCCATCTTGTTACCATGCTTCCGAGCTTCATTGCAAATGGAGCTCCCTCCCTTTAGTGTCAAATACCTGGTTTCCTCCTAATGAACGAACAACTGCCACAAGCTATTGGAACTTTGGCTGCCAACTTTGGTGCGGCATTGGCATTCTTTATAGGACCATCAATGATGCCCAACACGTTTAATAACTCAGGGAACAGTAGCCTCAATCTGACAGACAGGGAATAAGGGTCATCGAAGTAAGACTTAGATACTACTTTTATTTACAGACAGGACTTGCGGCATTGCTGTTTGGCTGTGTTGTAGTCTACTTTCCCTCAAGGCCACCTCTACCACCAAGTATAGCAGCATTAACAAGAAAAGCGACAGAGATTGGCTATGTAGAAGGGTTTAAACTGTTAATAAGAAATCAGTCATTACTGGATTCTTGTGTTTGTTTTGGCTGCATCATTTGGTATTTATTCTGGTTGGGCATCAGTCCTGGATCTTGCTGTTCAGGCCATTTAATATCAGTGCAAAGACACATCAGGATGGCTAGGAACTGGTGATAGCTTAGCTGGAATTATTTCAGGGATAAATCATTGCACGGTAAGCAAACAGACTTATTGCCTGGGAACCCACTTTTCTTTTGGTATGGCCTGGACTTCTGGCCAGTGATTTGAAAAGTCTGTTGTACACAGATTTATGGTCTTTCTCTGCCTATGTTGAGTGGCTGACAATAGAAAATAAGCACTCTGCACATGCTCTAAAAATTTAGTTACTGGCCAGAGTCAACATTCCTGCTGCTGACCAAAAGACACATGCTCATGGTATGCAATTGGGTAATATAAAGGCTGGACTCAATTATCTGAGTTTATAACATAACTAAAGTTAAAGCGCAAGCTCTGATTGGTTAATTCGGCATTTACTATTTGCCCATGGGTGTATGCTGCTGACATACTCAATACTAAAGCAAAGCATGCGCTTTGTGATGTAGCTCAATAAAGATACTTCTGTTGTTCCAATGTCTCAATGTTATGTTATAAAACAAATGATAAACGCCATAGTGTGCACTATTGAGTTATGGATGCACTTGGGAGGGCTTGCTAAGCACTCAAGAAGCTAGCTAGGTCGCACTCTTACACTTCTTTTTGTGCTTAGCAACCTCACCGCGTGTATCCATGACTTAATAGTACAAGCTAGGACGTTTAGCATTTGTTAATTATGATATGAGAGCAGTCACAATAACACTACCAATGCGATTATACCTAGCATTTGTTCAAGCCCACTGCTTTAATTCTTTTCTGAAAAAAGATACATGTAGTTTTTCAAGTTTGTTTCTTCTTACCCTCCTGTGTGGTTATATATTATTATGGCTGTCATGTGTAATAAGCCCAGATTGCATCAGGGCAGTATACTTTTAAATTGGTTTTATTACAAAATACTTGCAACGGATGTAAATTTCTGGAAATGTAACCTCTTTCTTTTCAAAGCAGCCTGCAAAATCATATGTGCCCCTCTCCACCACTGTAATGACCATATGTATGCCACCATTAAAGAACTAACAAATCAATTTCAGTATCTGGGCAACTGCACACCTACCCCTCCCCTAACCCAACAGTAACACTAACTTATTAACTTATTATAACATGTTGGGTTAGGGGAGGGCCTAGGTACGCAGTTGCCCAGATACTGATATTGATCCAAACTACATGTAACATGGAGTGCTTCTCCCCCCCCCCCCCCCCCCCCGACATGAAATTCTAATCTATGACAAGTTTGCCCCTCATAATTAAAGCATTTGCCAGGATCCATTTATATAAATTACTAGCAAAAAAGCAGTACTAACAAAATTATTAGGTCACTGGGACACTCTGTGACACTATCAAGACAACAGTTTTGTCAGGGTACTAACAAATTTAAATCTGTTATTACAATAGATCTTTAACGTGATCTAAAGTAGCAGCTGCATCCCTCTATAGGTCAGCAGATGTTGTGAAGCGGTGGACCAAGCAAATCCTTCTGGGTCTGTTCATTGGCACTGTCATCTGTCAGCTGATCTTCACAATGACCTGTTCAAGAATCTTGCCCTTCTCCCAGGGACTTTTATTTGCTTCCATCATCTGTGGTGGACTGTTATTCACTGGCACTATTCCACTGGTGTTCGAACTGATCATGGAGTGTGTGTTCCCGGTAGGGGAGGGGACATCTGTTGGCATAGGACTTGTCATTGCCAATTCCGTGTTATTCATATTTGATGCAGCCTTCATGTTTCCTAGGTCTAATGTCCAGTGGATGAACTGGGTTAGTGTTGGTGGCATTGCATTTTGTATTCCTCTACTTCTTGTTTATAAGAGTCAGTATCAACGGCTTGACCTTGATACAGAACCTGTCAAAGAGATTTAAGAGACGTTTTATAATAAAGTAATGTAAATCAGACATTTTTTGATTCCAGCAACAAGAAAGAAGTTTGATCTTTGGTGCTCTTTCTTAGAGAAAAGTGAAACAGGTTTTTGAAATATTTTTGTTAGTCTGAAAGGTGTTTAAAAGTATGGGTTAATTGAGTGCTGATTACAGCTTCTAACAACACAAATATTGAGGGAAAATTTTAGTGTCTTTATTTTTTTTCTTCTTTTTTGTGGGGTAACAATCTCGAAATTCTCTTTGAGTTTACTCATCACACTGTCAGCAGCAAAGAGGAAGAAACACTTTTAAATATCATATTAAAATAATATTATTAAGAAATACTAAACATGTACCATGATTCTATTGAGTTACAAATGGAAGTTTGGGAGAGCGAGAAATGCTTTCCGTAGCTTTTTTGAGTTCTCCAAACTTTCACAAGTGTTTTGTTAACTCGAGACACAGAGATTATGTTTTCTATTTTAAAAAAAACAGTGATGAGAAAAGGAAAACAACTTGTTAACGTTGATTATCAAAACGTAAATTCTCTTTGCTTGCGCCATCATTACGTCAAGAGCTTGTGCTACTTCTGTGTTTCCATTGAGTTATAGAAACACGATTCTTAACCAATCAGCACGCATATCTTTTTTGAACTGTTTTCTAAATAAATATGATATTTGTTATAAAATATTATATTTGAAAATCATTATATATTAAATTTATAAATTGTTATAAATATATAATTAAAGAAAAACACTTTACTTGTGACATATTTTATAGTCTAGGGCAGGAAAAAACCCAGCTCTGATTGCCCAGGGCAATTAAATTTTGCCCTTGGGCAAGTGCACACAGAAGCTGGGTTGGTTGTTCGGTGGGCAAGTGAAGGGTATTCAGCCTCAAAAGGTCCACAACAGGAGTTTTTGCAGTACCGTTAAGGGTGTTGAGCTGCGGAAAAAAATATGACGGGATGTATTAGTCATTTTAGATTGGGTACCCCCGATGGGCGAAACAAATTTCAATCCACGCCCTCAAAACAGGATCTTGATACCTTAGCATAGTCTCTCCACGGAGCGTCTGGAAACGGCCTATTCCCTAGCGAATATGTTGAGGCTTTTGATCACGTGACATCGGAGGTGCACGCTTGTAATCTCTGACCAAATATGGCAGATTGTGTGGCTCGTGAGTCCATGGTAATATTGATGGTTGCAGGGACTGACACAACTGGCTATTACACGGTAATCGAAATGGAACCAAGCCTCAGTTTCGTCCACTGGGAAGCCAGCCTCACGGAACCCAACTGCAGTGAACCCAGTCGCAAAGATTTCAGCCTCAGGGCACCCAGTAACAAGAAACGCAGTCACAGGCTAACCAGCCGCAACCAACCCAGCCTTAGTTAACAAGAACAACTCAAGGAAGAAGCGAAGTCCAGTTAAATGGAAATGACAACACTCTGGCACAGGGAACTCAAGGACAAGGCACTGGCAGTACTCTTAGCACGGAGGGGGATGCTAACATCAGTTCAACTACGCTCAAGATACGAGAAAAGACACAGGTAGATACAGTGGCACTGCGAACTGTTCCAGCAATCCTGAAGTACGCTAAGAAGAAAATGCTTGTAAATTGTTTCTTGGATGTAGGTATTAACACCACATATGTTAATGAACATGTAGTTGAAGAGCTCGGTGTTAAAGTGAGAAGGAGTTGATAACTGTGAACGTTGCTAATGACCAGCAAGTTAGTTTCCCTTCCATGTCATTCACGATTGGCGTAGAAAGTGTTGATGGGTGTGTGGAGGCTACGATTGTAGCTCAGTCCTCTGAAAAAAATTGTGGTGGAATGAAAGCAGTTGACTGAGTTGGGATAAAGAGCAACTGGCAACATTTACAAGACATACCATTCCTAAAGCTTGCGAACCGGGGCAAGATCGACGTGTTGCTCGGGACAGATAACTATCATTTGATGTACCCCAAGAAGGAAGTGCTTGGTGGAGCCGGGGAGCCGTGTGCAAGACTATGCCCTCTAGGGTGGACTGCAGCGGGGAGGATAAATCTGGAGAACACAGGAGCACATCACAACACCAGTTTGTCTCATACGTATCACATGCAACAGTTTGGTGAAGTAACGCCAACAGAAAAACAGTCTGATGACTTGAATACAACTTTTAAGCGCTTCTGGGACCTAGAGACCATGGGGATTACACCTCTGAGATCAGTGATGACTTGTGATGAATCAGTTGCTTGGCATGAAGTTAGTACGTCTATCCAGTTCGAGAATGGCCATTACGTAGTAGCTGTTCCTTGGCGGGATGAGCGACCAAGTCTTCCAAACAACAGGCCGTTGGCTGAGAAATCCACAGAACGAAAATTGGAGAAGAACCCAGAAATAGCACAGGCCTATCAGAAAGTTATTGAGGAGTATCTGGAGAACAATTACGCCCGCCGAGTGCCGCTAGATGAACCTACACCCACCACAGAATGGTTACTTCCTCATTTTCCAGTCGTGCGCGCTGACAGGACCACAACGAAAACGAGGATCGTGTCTGATGGGTCAGCGAAGGGTCAGCGAAGTTTCAGGGAAAGAGTTTGAACAGTGAAACATTACCGGGACCGAAATTGCAGGCAAACATGTTTAGCATTCTAGTCAGATTCCGAAAGGAACTTGTTGGCCTTGTGGGTGACGTAGGTCAAATGTATCATCAGCTTGTCCTGCCTCTGGAAGACAGACCACTACACAGATTTCTATGGAGGAATCTGGATCAGAGCAAGGAACCAGAAGTCTGCGAATTCTTGCGACAAGCGTTTGGAGGGTGTTATTGTCCTTTTTGTGCGCAGTATGTGTATGGCAGAAGCACGCGGATGACCATAAACCAGAGTACCCTCTAGCTGCTGAAGTTGTGAAGAACAGTTGTTATACGGATGACCTCATGCCCTCAGTGGATACCCTTGAAGCAGCAAAGAAGATGCGACAGCAGTTAACCGAACTTGGGGATAAAGCAGGATTTCACAGTCGCAAGTGGACATCTCAGAAGCCTGAATTTATCATGGACATACCTGAAGCTGATCGAGCCACAAAGGGGGACCTTGAGAAGAGAGAGTTCCCAATTACGAAGACCTTGGAAGTAGTGTGGATAGTTCAAGAAGACAAGTTCTCATTGTCCTTTGTTCCACCTCCAGAAGAATTGGTACTAACAAAGAGAAACGTGTTGAAGAAAACTGCCTCTATTTATGACCCCTTCGGATTTCTAACGCCGTTCGTAGTGCGAGCTAAATTGCTGATGGAGGAGGCCTGGATGGAAGTTATTGGATGGGACGAAGAGTTACCATACCATTTGAGAGCGGAATGGAAAAGGGGGTTCAAATAACTCGGAGAACTTGCTGCCATTCCTGTACCATGGTGTCTAAAGACAGAGAAAGAGGTTCGGGAGGTTACTATCCACACGTTTAGTGACGCGTCCGAGAAAGCCTACGCCACGGCATCGTATGTACGCCATGAGTATGAAGATGGGAGAGTATAAGCACAAGGTTAGTCGTGGCAAAGTCAAGGTTGGCATCATTAAAGGCCACGAGTATCCCACGGTTAGAACTCATGGGAGCACTGGCTGGTCTCAGACTAACATGGAAGGTTTATGCAGCATTGGAGATTCCCAGAAACAAAGCCACATTCTGGGTTGACAGCGTAAATGTTGGTTTTTGGGTGCAAGGACAGAGTCGAAATTTCAAACCGTTTGTATCTCACCGGGTTGGAGAAATTCATGATGAGTCAGTCCAGACCAATGGCGGTACGATCCAACAAACTTAACCCTGCTGATCTAGGAACTCGAGAGGCCTTTGTCCAAGAGTTAGCAACGGACGATTGTTAGTGGCATGGGCCCTCATTTCTATAACGTGGAGAAGATGAGTGGCCAGAAACTGGAAATTTGGAAAAGCCCCAGAAGCTTACAAGGAAGTTAAGTCGGAGAAACGAGGACAGTTTGAGAGAAACGAGCCAAGCAACAATGCACAGAGCCGTTATGTTGAAACAGTGAAATCAAAGGGCGAACCAGATCCAACGGATTATTCAAAATGATACCGGATCCAGTCAAAAGGAAAGCTAGAGATCGGGATCTCTTTGGTGCGGGTGACTTGTTGGATTAATCGATTTTTAGCGAATGTCATCAACAAGCATCAAAACGAACGAGTACGTGGCGAGTTAACTCCAAGAGAACTTAGGCAAGCAGAAGAGCAAATCATCAAGACGGCTCAGCAAGAGTGTTTTCCTGACAAATTACAGGCACTTAAAAACAACAAGCCTCTTCCCAACAACTGTACTTTACTAAAGATTACGCCGAAGCTCTCTGGGGGCCTCCTTAGATCAAACATGCGACTGCGATATTCAGATGATTTGCCAGACGAGACGAAGTTTCCAATCACCCTTCCAAAGAATAACATCGCTACCAAGTTAATTGTGAAGTATCACCATGAGACGGAGGGTCGTGAGATGGGAGTGAACTTTACATTGAATCATTTGCGTGAAAAGTACTTTGTTGTTCACGGACGACAGCAAGTAAAGAGATGTATCAAGGAATGTGCGGAATGCAACAGGCGATTCAGGAGCTGTCCTGCAAAACAGGAGATAACACCATTACCCAGAATTCGATTAGAGATGACTTGGAGACCGTTTGTCAATTGTGCATCAGATTTCACGGGACCTTTCTGCACAATGCAAACGACGGATGAAGCGTTAGTGTATCCAGGTCGAGATGGATTAGTCAGAGTGGTAGACTTGAGAACAGGAGGAGTTGTGAAGCGACCGATTTCCAGACTTTCAACTTTGGAAGCTGAAGTGATTTAAGTGAGCTGAGCTTTGACACCAGTTTGTAAGAGATTTGCAGCACAAAAACTTACAGGAACATTGGAACAATTTTTCATGTTTATTGTCAAGAAAATTTACAGGAACATTGGAACAATTTTTTCATACTTAACGTAGGATTTTCAAAAAAAAAGAAGTCATTGTTGGATTTTCAAATCATTGTAAATCCAGGAGAGGGAAAATGTTAAAGATAATTTATTTTCTTAAAAGATACCGGAAGTTACGCACGACATGATTGACGTTTTAGTTGTAATTAAAATCCCGGATTAAAGAAAAAGAGCGCTTACGCCATTAGAAAAAGGAAAAAAGTTGTGGTTTTTTCGTCTCGGGAAAATTACGGAAATTTCGGAGCTTTTTGGAACCTAAGGAGAAACACTCATTTCGTTTCACTTATGGTGCAAGGTGTGAACGAGATATGATTTTTTAATTCACAACCGCATTTCAATGTTCAAAAAGATCGACAAAATGAACAAGATTTCACTGAAAAATCGCACACCAAAATCCCGACAAGTTACATAATCCCAATGGCTATTTTTAGGAAGAGAGCGTCCAAAACGTAGACATCCATTATATTTAGCAATTATTGAATGTACCTGAGTAGGATATGAAGAATTCTGCAGATGAAGGAGGGTGTTATCCACAGAGGCTGAAGGCCGAGGTGGATAACACCCTCCCTCATTCAAAATATTTCCCCATTCTTAAAGGAGTTTCGTCATTTCGCTCTTTGTTTTTCTGCCCACTAAAAATGACACAATCTCGTCCCCAGGTTTTCTCGGTCAACAGTTCAATAATCTGCAGCGGGCTGCACTTTTGACTTCATTTTGATGTCATCGGTTCAATAATTTTCAGCGGGTTGCACCTTTGACGTCATTGATTCAATATGACGAAGATTCTCTCCAAATTTGGTGAACAGCAGCTGGTTATGGTGAATTATGCGTGTGGTTTTCACCAATCAGAAACGGAGAAATGTTTTGAATGAATAATAATTCATTATCTCGATTGACGCCCAGAAAAACTAACCATAACAAGTGGGGGGACAGGGGGGGACAGGGGGGCGGGAGCCCGGGAGATTAGGGAGCGGGACTAGCATCCCATTCAGGGGGGGAGTTAAAATACTTCTAGTCGCTTCATGCTACTGAAAGCCGAGAGAAGGTCCAGTCTGGTAGACTTTACTTTATGTAGACTTTACTTTTTTTGGTTTCCAAATGCCAAGCGGAGATATCCCAGGAGCCTGTAACGCGATTATCATGAGGATTTGCTGCCTGGCATAAAGCGACGACAACAAGTAAATGTGTTCTTCAATGGACTGTCACCCGCAGGGGGAGGGGGGTGGGGGGTTCCAATATAAAAAGGACGGGAATGCTCGTCGGGTGGAGGAGGGGGAAGGGTTTGGCCCCTCCAACCCCTGGCTCCGTGAGAGCTGCCGGTCAAGCAATATCGAACTGATGCAATTTATTGGTTTCTACTATTTGCTTTTCCTCGACTTTCTTATCGCTGAAAACCGTTAAGGGCTCTTTTGTTGGAATCATTTGGAAGGACTATGTCAGGAATTATGGGGAGTTTATATTTGGAAGTTATATGTCAGACAAATATTTAGGTATGGGGCGTTACTAAACACCGAGACGGAGCGGAATGAACCGGAATGAGGTGGAATGGACCGTAATGAACCGGAATGACACCGGAATGGACCGGAATGAACCGGAATGACACCGGAATGAACCGGAATGACGCCGGAATGAACCGGAATGAACTGGAATGACACCGAAATGACACCGGAATGACACCGGAATGACACCGAATGAGTCTTGAATTAACTAGCATTGAATGAGTCTTGAATTAACTCTTGTAATAATTACACTGACTCTTCTATAACTTACCAGTCGTTTTCTTCGGCTGGCTCATCGTCGTTGTCAGCTTTCTCCACCGTTTCTTCAACGTCGGCCACTGGAACGTCCGACATGTTAAACGGACGTAGAGAAATAAATTATTTTTGGCGGGGAATAAATTATTGATGGCGGGACATAAATTATCACGTAATTCTCCGACAGGGGTGGGGAAGGGGTATTGGTGACTGTGAAATAAATATCGTTGCAAAGCGAATTAATCCTTCCGATCAGCAACAAATAATTATAAAACATGCACATGAAAAAATGCTTTTCAAGACCTTTAGCTTTGGTACACAAATTAGAACATTCACTAACAGGTCCTAACAGCAGCGACTTTTTACAAAAAAAAACTTATTCCGGTACATTCCGGTGTCATTCCGGTGTCATTCCGGTGTCATTCCGGTTCATTCCGGTGTCATTCCGGTTCATTCCGGCCCATTCCACCTCATTCCGGTTCATTCCGCTCCGTTTCGGTGTTTAGTAGCCTGCGTAGCTGGCGGGATTTCGTGCGCGAGTGCATTTGTTTTGGTTGCGAAGCCGAGAACGCGAGTGGCGAAGCCGTGAGAGGATTGGTGAAGAGTCGAGTTGAATTCCCGCCTGCCCAAATTCGTGGGGTTTTTTGAATTATGCGTTCACCAGTGCACGCGAATTTCGGATTGGCTGAGAGCACTAAAACGTCAATCAAATGTTAATCTATGCCTCTCATCTTTCCCAGGGGAAAGGGTTTGTTTTCATACACAAATGTCAATGGAGAATGGGAAGAAATCACGGCATAAAGGAAGCTTTGGATTCTCTGAATATCCGCAGGAAAAGCAGAAAAATTATACTGAAGGAAGAACAGGAGAGAGCCGCTAAAGAGTTGATTTCGGCGAATGATGTTTAAAATGGGGTTGACTAACCTACACGACTTCTACCGTTCGTGACATTTGTACATTTGCCGTTCTCTGTTGGGTCACTCGACTTTTTTGTCGCTTCACTCGTGTTTATGAAGGGCACTTCATGTTGTGTTATAAGGAGGAATTTAAAGAAGAGTTGAGCCGTAGATCGTGCTATGGCAAATTTTCAGAGGTCATAGGGCTGTATGATTTCCGCTGTTGTTAATACATGTCGCTTCGCCGAGTTTGACACCTCTGTAATTTGCCATGTGTTTTTGGCGCATTTGTTTTGCAACGTATGTTTTTAAATCTCCAAGCATTTGCTTTTGAGGGACAAGATATGACGTTTTATGTGAACGTGTTGCTTACTTGCATTCTATATTGTGACGCCGGGCTCGGCTGTGATTAGAATTGTTTTAAGTTTTTCATCGGAGGCGCCATGCCTTTACTTCGAGAAAGGTATACGCTTGTCTAGGGAAATTTTTATGTTTCTTGCCGCTATCTGATTGAGCTTATTTTTCTGGCGCTCGATGTATAGGTTTATTCCTCCTTTCATCGCTTTGCTACCACAGGATTCAAATGTAGCTCTTTACACGCAAGGCTGTTGACTGTTTTGCGTGTGTTCGGCTTAGTTTCATGTTTCATATTACACTTCGTTCTCTGATTGGCTTATTTAATTGATTCATCAAAAGTGCTAAAAGTGGGCGGCAAGCAAAAACCATACCAAATGTGGCAGGCGGGAATTTCACTCGCGGCTTCGCCGCTCGCGAATTCCTAGCGGGCTTCGCCCGCGACGGAATATGGCGGCCCGCTCGCTCACGCATTCCGCCAGCTACGCAGGCTAGGTGTTTAGTAACGCCCTTTAGGTATGTGCAAGTGAAGAATACCAATAAAACTAGAAAACATAGGCAGATGTCTCAAAGCCCATGAACTTAGTATAACCCTACTAACCCGAATCACTCCACTCACAATCAGTCGCAAATACATTCTAAAAACCACCCGACGCCATCCTCTCTTCAAAACCACGATAACACACGATCACGTAGGCGACGAAAAAATACTAAACGACTACCCACTCCTAACACTAACACACCTCTCGACCCATCTTCCGTTGTTAACTTATCTAACGTCACACTCACGCACGACGAAACGCAACTTCTAGCAAGAGGTCTTACTTTTTGCCCCACTCCACGACAAATCAACTGGTCTGAAGTTAATGCAGACTTTGACGAATTTGCCCGTCGTTTACGCATTACAGAATTTTTTCATGATGACTTATCCAGCGACGAACCTAACCCCTTCCACCCTAAAAGTCTTTGGACACCCCCGACTAACAGAAACGATGCACTTAACGCTTTTCTAAATGCTGTAAAACGTGACTTGTTGACCTCCAAACCCAACCGCGTGTGTGACAATCTCCCTAAAACAGAACGTGACGCATTACGTCAACTTAAACAAAGACACGACATTATCATCAAGTCGGCCGATAAAGGATCGGCGACTGTGATAATGGACAGATCCTGGTACATAAACGAATGTAACCGACAACTGAATAACCCAACTTTCTACGAACAACAAGAAAAGGACAAGACTGCCATGATACAAAAAAGAGTTGCTGAATACGTTAAACGCATGTTCAACGATAAACTTATTGACCAGAAAACAAAACACTACCTTGTACAAAACGACCCCAGACCTGGACGTTTTTACATACTGCCCAAAATCCATAAAGTTAACAATCCTGGACGACCCATAGTTTCTTCTAACAACCACCCCACAGAACGTATCTGTCAGTTTGTTGACTACTACCTAAAACTATTAGTTTGTACTGTTCCGTCTTACGTTAAAGCCCGGGGGGGTACTCCCTTATATGGGCTATATAGGTATGTGCGGCCCTAAAGGGTATGGTTTTTCAGCCGTTTTGGTCATAAATAGGGTATCAATTTTAGCTGATTTTGGCTATTTCGGTCATAAATAGGGTATGGTGTTTGATATCTAGCCTTGATTACTATGGTTATGTTTTTAAGAAACTTTTGCACTATTATCGCAAAGCGGAAAATCACCAAACGCCCTTCAAAAATTCTGTTCGCGGTATTTTAACAGGATTTTGAGGTAATGGTCAAGTCATAAATAGGGTTTCGAATTTTTGATCAGGTCATAAATAGGGTAGGAAATATCGCAGATTTTGGTCATAAATAGGGTAGGGGTTTTGGGACGCGGGCCGCACACCCCCACCCAATTTTTCTGGGAGTACACCCCCCGGGCGTTAAAGACACTACTGATTTCCTTAACAAACTTGCCAACTTGAACACTATCAACACACTTCTTCCCGACAATGCCATACTTGTCACGCTTGACGTCACTTCTCTTTATTTTTTTTTTTTATTATTTTTTTTTTTAATAATAATAAAATATAATAAATACTCTACTTACAGTGTTACTTACTTGCATTAACAATAACAATACAACACTTACGGATGATTACATACATTAACTACATTACTTACGGTATTTACAATCCTGGTTACTGAAAAAATTACAATGCTTTCCTTTAATTAATATCATTCTACAATAATACAAGTATGTCACTTCTCTTTATACCAACATCCCTCACAGTGAAGGTATTGAGGCTTGCCGCTTTTTCCTTCGCAAACGCAACGATAACCACATCCCCACGGAAACTCTTTGTGACCTCATACGGATCATCCTCAACGTGAACAATTTCACATTTAACAACAAACACTACCTACAAAAACACGGTACTGCAATGGGAACCAAAATGGCTCCTTCGTTTGCCAACCTTTTTCTTGCCAAATTCGAACATGACGCGCTCACTAACACACCTTATCTACCTCATACATGGCTCAGATTTCTGGACGATATTTTCGTTATTTGGACCGAAGGTTCAGATAAACTGAAAGTATTTGTCGATTATCTCAATAACCTACATCCCACCATTAAATTCACTTGTTCGCATTCCCTCACTAATATTCCATTCCTTGATGTGATGGTCTCACTTAAGGATGGTCTCATAGAAACCGACCTTTACACTAAACCCAGTGACAAACATCAGTATTTACTTATCTCCTCGTGCCACCCCACCCACACTAAACGTTCCATTCCATATAGCCT
>JAHPZR010026354.1:0-17500 GCA_019787425.1 Platygyra sinensis
AAATGGGCTTTTCAGAATATAGAGATAATTAATACTATATATACAAATAAATCAATCAACTAATCCAGTGTTGCCTTTACATGTACAGGCACGGTTTCATAAAGCGATGGAATGAATGCCCCTGATATTTTCAAATATTCTGTTTTATGAAATCATACCACTTAAAAGCGCCTGTACCTAAGAGCAAATTTACGCTCTGACGTATTCATGCGCCAGACGAGAATGGAATAATGCAAGTTATGTAAAGAAACAGTGAATGACTGAGCGGGAAAACCAGCATTTCCTAAATTGTGAAAATACTCTTCGTTATTTCTTATGCAATTTGTCAATAGCAGATGCACCTGCGCGAATACACAGTGAACTGATTTGTACACATATCTGTATTCGTTCCGTGTGGATCTTAGTGTACTAAAAATATTCTTGACTGGATGTACGTCGTGTATTATGACTGCCCAATTCCTTGAAATAATTGAAATAATTTTAGTGGTGTCTGTTTTTAATACTGATTTACATGATTGATTTACCAGTTTATATTGGTTTTCAGGGCTGAATAAAGACGTCACAGCAGCACCTGTACCAGTGTCAATATCGTTCTGTAATGTTATATCACCTCCCCTCGAAAATGAGCATCAGACTGAGACAGGTTGCTTCAAGCTTTTCCTGATTTCGATCATTTTCCATTATTGGCTTCTCGTATACGTTTTTATCTTTTTATTGATACACTGAAGAGAGAAATAAAAATCCTTAATAGTTTATTAGAGCGTAAATCATTCTTTCAAGTTTATAGTTCCTTTTTCCTTTTTTGTTATTTTTTTTCCTAAGTGATGTCAATCGAGAATAAGAGCCATCGTTTGTTGAAATATTTCCAATATAACTTCGTAAGAATCACTTTCTGGCCAGTGATTCTTGTACACTGAATGGGGACGCTTCAATGACTATGAGAAATACATTACGTTTGAAAATAAGCCTGAATTATGCATTTCAATTGTAGCCTCTAACCAGCCAATTAGTTCTTGCGACAGCATTGCATTCTTTTAATTCGATAAAATAACCCTTACATATTAGCTGCTGTTAACAAAATTTAAATACCCTAAAGGCGCCTCATACATATTGAATCTTTAGATCATGTTTTTGTGAAGACCCTCTGGGTTATAAGATGGATGGACCCAAAAGCACTGTTTCCGGCTGCTTAGCCAGTTACACGTAGACTTCTTAGACACAACACCGGAGACATTTAGAAAACAGTTTTCGTTCTGAAAATGCCTCCAATTGTTTCCTTCCTCCTTACTCCGCAACAATTCGGATTTGGTTTTGTTTGCGACAAGAATTCGTTCAGGGAACCACATGACAAAATATATTGATTGATTGGCTGATTGATTGATTGATTGATTGATTGATTGATTGATTGATTGATTGATTGATTGATTGATTGATTGATTGATTGATTGATTGATTGATTGATTATTAAGGGCTCACCGTCATTAAAAAGCTCTGTTTTCAACATATTTTCTGTCCACACTTAAACGTTCTCAAATTCCTCCAGGTTGTAGAGCGTTTTGTTCCGCTTCGTAACGAATTCTTATGGATGGTATGCTTAACCGTTTTTAAATTTTACCGGTGTATTGTGGACGACAACTTACTTAATACCAGGAAAGTCTCTTTAATTATAGGACATTAATTAGAGTATAGCTGACAGCTCGCAAAAGATGAACGGCCTCGCGATCTACTCCTTTTGCTCGGGCAGTTGCTTTCTTTTAATCCATAAGATGGGGTCTCGAGAACGACACATTTGGCGAAATAACGTGATCTAACCTAAACGAGCTTAAGAGCTAACAATGCTCGGTAAGGAAAATTCGAAGTTAGGTTGTTACCATACTGGCCGGCTTGGATTCCAACAACCTTTTTTCTAAAAGAACAGAGACTATCAATATTGCAAATCAAATTTAAGCACGACAAGTTTTGTTTCGCTGTTTTAATTTGACTGATCAGATGAAACATCATACAGATAATAGTCACAGCTATCTCACAACAGCTCCTTTTAAGCTGCGAGTGTTACATTAGCGCTTCCAACATTTGCAACTGGTTTATCATCCCACTTCACATTGAAATCCAAGCCTGCCACGTCATGAAACGTGCCATGGAGCTCGAATTCGTACAGACTTTCATCGGTCAGCTTGTCGATAACGTTCTGTGCGTTGGGTATGTTCTGTTTTAGCAGATGCCAAAGCCAAGGACTGTCATTTCGCTGACTCTTCTCCTTCAAGAACTTGTAGAAGGGATTGGTCGCCGTGCCAATGGTGTACGGAAAGGAAGGTCGATCTCCTGAGCCTCGGTGGGTCTCATGGTAGTTGGGATTGTCTCCGTTGATTCCGCCACCCCAGATGAGAAAGCCTTCCAGCCTAGCAGTAAACTGGACTTGTATGGTGGCTTTGTAGGGTACGTTGACTTTCTTCTGGGAAGTTGTAATCCGGTACGATGACCCTGCGTTGCCTTCTGTTGTTTGTGTTTCTTTAACTCGCACAATGTCCCATTTTATTTCGCCATTCTCATCAGTGTTCAATTTTGCTCCTTCACTTCCGCCTGACAGGGTCACTGACGCTTTAAAGGTCCCAGTAGCTACCTCACCGATGAGTCCTGGAGACTTGTAACTGAGCGTCACTGAAGCTCCGAATCCAGACTTGAACCTTGTTGAAGACGAGTGTGTCACGGTACGAACTGATTTGATCTCTCGAGAAATGGTCGTGTCTACTCCTGAGGAATCTTGATTATTTATCTCTCCAACATCTTGTATAATGGGTTTCATTGACTGGATTTCTGGCTCCAAGTAATCAATGTCCTTTACCTTCAATGAAAAGTTCTCGTAAACAATCTTCAGACGATTCGTCGACATATAACCCCCGCATCCATTCTGGTAGTGGGCTTTCCAGCTGTCACCTTCTCGTAGGAAATCTTGCCCAGCGCGTCTGCCTCTGCAACCACCAGCCCAACCATAGCCAAGATAATTAGCCAGAAGAGCTAAGTTATCAAGTGTCAAATCCATGACTCGCGTCTTGACCTCTAGCACTGATTTGAGAGGAAGCTTCTCTGTAAAAGAGAAGTAAAGTAAAGGTTCTAGCACTGATTATCAAATACTGGTCATCTTGAAATTGACTTAATGAATAACATACTGGTCGATTTAATTATGAAGACGTCAATTGCGAACTATTTCTGTATAATGAAAGATTCCAAAACTTGCGCATTTATAGTTCATACTTCACGATGGAATTTAGAATGTACAACACGAATAAAACAGAGACCATCAAATCATATACCTCACTTAGCATTATGTAACACTGAACCACCTACCAGTGTACATGTTGCAACATCTGAGTTGGTTGATACTGGAGAGCGCATGAGAAGAGCCTCGATGGATACCAACCACGTAGAAGTTATTTCTGGTGCATTCCATGACGTTACCTTGAACATTTTGATCATAACACTCTTTATACCAGTGTGGATGAAGAGCCGGTTTACAACAGGTGGCCCACTGAATGCTGTTCAGCTGATGACCTCCTCCACGGTGGAGTCCTCGAATAAAATGGCCTGATGGACAAGTGGCCCAACCTTCCCTAAAATGCAAAACATCGATAAAGTTTTGTTTGTTCTAAATCTAAATCTAAATAAATCTAAATATCGTTATGTCGGAAAAATCGTTTAGGACATCACGCCAACTCTGTTTGTTTGTGTTATCACCTTTGCATCTCGTTTCATGTTTCAGGTTAGACTGAAGTAACTGTCTAATTTCCCAGTTTAAATGGTATATGAGTGACATACCACCTTAGATAACTTTGGAACTCTTGACGCAGCTACCATTCCTTAATTTACCAGACCATGAATTTTGTAATCCAATTGGTTCCTGCACCCCCAGCCTGTCAGAATTTTTTATTTTCATTCTTTTTTTTTTTTTGCAATTTTTTTACAGGATGATCACTTACACTTACACTACTTACAGTACTATTGTTTTACTTACATTCACACTTAATTTGAACTCATTATTATTATTATTATTATTATTATTATTATTATTATTATTATTATTATTATTATTATTATCATTATTATCATCATTATTCAGCGTAGATATGTCACCCCTGATTTTGTATTATTATTATTATTATTATTATGATGATGATGATGATGTTGATTATTATTATTATTACTATTACTATTATTGTTACTATACTTACACCATTTATACTTGCACTATTCACAATACATGTATCACAATACGAAAACGCTAATTCAATTACAGTTCATAAAAGCAAACCCAACGGGTCCGAAAGACTCGTCAGGATTAGGGACCACATTCAAAAGATCGATATTATGCGAAAGACTCCCTGATAAGATCGATCTTTTGAATGTGCACCCTTATCCTGACAAACACGACGAAAGAGATTCTGACTTAATGCTAATTCCTCCATGCTCGGAATACTCACTGAACCTTATACCCAAATGACTTTTCTGAATCGTTACCCGGCCGTTATAACTAAGCTTCCTCAGTACTTTACAAGTTTCTTTATAACGTAAAGCCTCAAATTTAGAAGTATGTTCTGAGAAGAAACTTTCGTACCAAAAGAATTCAAACAAAATCACCCTAACGCGACTCGAGACTGACCTTGAAAAACTTATATCCCAGTCAGCCGACGTGCAAGTGTAAGGTTTTTCTAGATGCAATCTGGGTGGCTGGCAGCATTTCACCTTTCTGAAGTCCCTCAGGTCATCAGTTCCTTGAGTCCGTTGAAATCCTTTGACGTAGAGCAGATCATACTGAGGCGTGCACCACGAGTATCCCTCTCTTGACATTTCCCCTTGAAATTCCTCATCGTCGTAACACCACTGAAATGTTGAGGTTGGAAAGGCAAAGAGTGTCATCAAGATCGCGATCCTAAAGTGAGTCGATGCCATTGTAGTAATCTAAAGCACAGTCAATGAATGAGAATTTGTTTTTGAGAACTTTAAGCTAGAAGTAATGTTCCTGTCTGTTTATTGCTTTTCCACCTTAAAAGGTGATGCCTTTATGCTAATCTAAAGCACAGACAATTAAAGAGATTTCGCTTTATGAAATTTGCCTGATTCGTGTCAGCATAGAAATTACCATGTCCTTCCATTGCTTGTTATACCTTTTCAATTGTTTAGGATAGATAGGGCAAAAGGAAAAAGAAAAGGAAACTTTTGCGGATAATTTTTCCTCTTTGTGGCAAAACTAGTTGTGTAACAGAACCCATTTCAACTCTGAAAAGTGGATATTATAAATCAAACGATAAAAACCAAAATATAACACGCAATCCTTAGATGCTGTTTTGAGTCACAGGGGTAAACGGAGAAGGGAAGGGGTAGAGAGGCAAGGAAACCGATTCTTTTCTTCCGCGCCTGGGCTCCCCCTTCCCCTTTTAACGCCTGCTACGCAGAGGCTACCTAGCAAGGTGGAACACATGCATAAGAAAAGTAGACACCATTTTAACAATCATTTCAACTAACTAAATGTTTAAGTTTCCTAGCTACCATTGTTAGGGATGTGGTTTTTACCGCGTGGAACAATCATTCGCCAGTCGGAGTTCGTCAGTTCTTAAACTAGGAACCTAGTAATCATTAGGATTGGTGGTCGAATAATTAAATTTGAAAAGGGTATTTCACGTAGTTATATTACTTATTTCTAAGGCCATGTCCCGGAGGGAAAAATGGGCCGGAAGAAGGTTATTTAACCACCGATAGATCTATTGAACTCTTAACCAAAGCCTTTGAATAATCCTTGTCCGCGGATTACAGTTAAATTTATCACTACGGTTTGTCCAGGCAAAGAAAAAAACCTAAAGTAAGTTTTTAAATTTTTTAGAAAGTATTCGATTGAACAAGGAGTCTCATAGCATGGTGGTCTTGTACCCATTCCTTTAAACCAAAAATGGCGAGTAGCACTTTGTAAGTGACATGCTAATTCATAAGCGAGTTATTGTGATGATGACAACAATGCCATCTTGAAATAAGAAGATATTTCAGTTTAAGTTCAGGTTAAACGCATTTTTGTAATAAATATAGCTGAAACGTTTGTGACTTACCCGACTCAGAAGCGTTTAACGAATAAATTGAAAACTGACTTTAATGACAATGGTGGTTTTCTGCAGACCATATGTATTATTAACAAGGAAATTGACAAAAAGTAAAACTTGTCTTGTTGTTTTAATTAACCACGGTGTTGGTAATTGTGCGTATCACCTGATAATGCAACAAGAAACACACATGAGTGAAATATTAACTCGATCAAATGTAATTTTCTAATTCACTGGACCTTTAATTAACGCTTCAATTCACGATTGAATAGTTTAAGAAACCAAACCTTCCAACAAAGGACCTGAGTGATTTGCTACTGGTAATACTTACTGGTATAATTGATTTTATTTAACTCTCTTTTAAGCCACTCATGGGATCGCTTATTAAAATATCGCCTTTTTCGCAGATAAACCTACCATTCAATGTTATTTCCGCAAGTTTTTGACGATACATCACGATTAGCGGAGTAAAACTTGGCTTGCTAGTATGTTGGACTCCAATCAAAGAGAAGGTGAAATTAATAAGCAAACAAATAAAAAGTTTAGCATTCGTGCTATTGGTAAAACCAGTAGAGACAATTCTGAAAATATATTTAATTTCCAGCAATTTGAGTTGAGTCGCGATTTTAATTTTTTGCAGGTGAAACTTTCGAAAGCTTTGCTTGTAAGTTTAAAAAAAATTCTTATGTTATTTGGTAAAAATAGATGACACCTTTTGAAACTCCCTCGGACAGAAAGAATAAAAAACCACCAGAAAACACTTGGAATAGCTTGAACACTTACCAAAAAATGCTATTGTTAATCATAACATTATTTACTAATGAATACAGAGTTCTGTATTTACGACAAAATGAAAGTACGTTTCTCTTTCAGTAAACCCTGATTTGGCATTTATATTAAGTGAATTTTCTGGTCTTTCAAGTCGATAGCAAATCAGCAGAAGAAATTGTAAATTTGGTATTTGAGACGTTCAATGCCTGCGCCCTTTCGGGTTTTGTAAACCAGCATTTTATAGATTTTCATCGGTGGTAAGATGTTTCAGTGGAGGGACAATCAAACTGCCCGCTCTCTCTTCCACATGGTGTTTGACAGCGTGTAGACAAATTAAGGAAGATTAACTGTAGTATCTACGAAGAAAGTAGCTGTGCTTAAGGAAAAATCATCCTTTTATGATAGAGCCGGGGAAGTATAATAATGTCATAACTGGACATTAATTATAATTTGCCCATTTAGCGAAAAAACAAATGTCTGAACTGCTATTCATATGATTTGATGTAGGTTCGTATAGCAGATACCAGAAGAGTTGTTGACATCAGTTCTCTAATTGTTTCTTTTCCTTGAAGTGAAATAATTCCATTTGCATAGCGATATGATAAACTTTATTCTAGGTTCTAAGCAAAAAGAAAAACCTTAACAATAAAGATGGCATACTCATAGGATTACTAATCCATTTTTGCCTATTCAACCCCAATCTCAATATCATGAAATTGGACACCGGAAAGTCACTCAAGGGCAAGAAAGCGCGATAACAACTTATGAGGATGGCACTTTTTGTTTTTTCCATTGCGTTTGTGCTAAGAGTATACCCGAGCTAATAACGATGAGGAAGTGTAAAGTGAGAGAATGTTAAGCAGTGGACAGGTGATGCTTCTGTAAAGAAACATTATTTGGCATTTTAACAGCGAATGTGTCGAAATAATCAATACTTTTAATTAACTCTTTTTTTTTTATTTTTTTTTTGTTATTAAGCAATTAATAACAACCCATATCAGGTGGTTTCTTTTTTCCAGTGTTTGTTTGAACGCTCAAATGAATCAAAGCTGGCAAAACAATGACTGACTTAATTAGTCGTACTAATTATATCGTACTAATTACGACTCTTCAACTGATATGCTACTTGAATCTCCTCATTAGAAGGTTTAATGAGAGGACCGATTTACGTGCGTGTCTAAAGAAGTCAAATCTTTGCTCAAATGTAAAACAAGAAAAGGTCCTAGAGTCACTAGTATAGTAGATGAGCCTGGCCCGACCTCGAGCAAATGAAGAAGCAATCTAGTCAAGAGAGATACTTCACTCCTAACGAGAAAAGTCATAAAATAACACTCATAAACGATAGCATTGCTAAACTGTGCAAGCAATATTCTATAGAATAAGATACTGAGCTGTTTTATTTTTCTGCCTCTATTGTTTTCTTGGCTGAAGTAAAACTTCACTAAAATGCCTTGGGGTATCAGTTGCTCGTGAAAGTTAATAATCTTATCGTTTTAATAGTTCATGAGTTTAGAACAAAGAGAACTCATAACCCTGGCAACAGTTTAATTAGCAAAGACAAAGTGACTTTTATTTGTTTTGTTTACTTATCTCCTCGCTTGATTTTCAGTCACAAGAGAAAGAGATGAAAGATATGTAATATGGTTGGTATACATATCATTTGGATATCAGACTACTTGTTATCTCCTCGGGGGTTTATACCGCGAATTTAGGGTATTGTATGTTGTGCAGTAGTGCACTGTCAACTAGAAGCTCAGTGCAGTGTGAAATTAACCTCAAAGTTTGCAGGTGCGTGTAGCAAGCTGTCATTGAGCCGCCGATTTCACTATAGCCACATATTAAATCCGTAAGGTCCATAACACAGCTTGACTAAGAGGACATAGTGTCCTTTAATCGTGGTGGTGAGTATAACAAAGATGATTGAATGCATTGTTAACCTTCTAAAATGGCATTATCACTTTGGGCTTTTACCCTGTTGTCGTTCGGACAAGGCAGACTTTCAAGTCGCACACACCTGTATCCGTGTACCAAAGTGTTGTTAGTGCACCTCAGGATTACCCGTATTACGGCAGTTTTCGGAATTCTCAGTAACTTTCCCGAAATATCCGTACCACTTGGCCAAGTTTACGTGTTGTGAAAATTCCGGGTTTTTTAGGCTGAATGGGAAGCGCCTCTAGTAAGTTAATTTTGAACTCGCCCTACTAGGAGTTGAGACAAATTGAGAAAAATCTTTCCTTGATATATATCTATCTTTTTATCGCAGATATATTATAGGGTGTTCCAGTTTACGATGTGGCCGACAGGTCCAGTTGGTATGGTCTTTTTGCTTTTTGGCTTGTTTGAATCCTTTTCAAGTAAGTACTTGGATTTTTTTTTTTGATTGCGAAATGATTACAATTTCACAAATAAGGGTACAGAGCATTACTGAAGGATAAGCACGAACCGCGAAATCGAAAATATATATACTTGAGTTATACGTTAATCAATCAAAAAAACTAATGAAAAATTCGTCTTTCCGTTCTACGGAGATTTTAATGGATCACCAGGCGAACTTAGTGACTCATGACAACCTTAAAACAATAAAAGTATTTACATGGATCCAAGAAAATGAGGAGGAAAAACAATTATTTTACGTTAAAAGAATTCACACCTGGCGCCCGTTTCTCGAAAGCTTTGGAAACATTTCGGGCCCGTAAACTTCCATTTTTATTCACTGTATTTAACAAAGGAAAGCATGTGCGCTTGAAACTTCTTGTATGAAGGAAATCTCTGTTCATGTTAAGAATATGTAAAAAAACAGCTCGGTTATTGTAAGGTTGGAGACTTGTCTGTGGCTTTCCGGGGACGAAGAGGTTCCGGGGCTTTGGAAAGACGGGACCCTGGTCGTCACTTAATGAAAAATGTATTTTCAACTCACTTACAAACGTCTTACGTTCTGATCTCATATCTAAGTCTACTCAAAAATACTTTCCTGTTGCAAAACTTGTAGTTTTTCCCATCACAAAACCGAAAAACTACAAAGATTGTAAACTGTACTGTTTTCCACTTCATGACCAGGTAGTCCACGAAGCCAGAAATTATTCTTAAGTAGTAAAACAATGACAGAAAACACTGTAATGATTTATGCTCTCTCCGTTTACGATGAGAAACTCTTTTTTTGTCAAGGTGCTTAAACAACACTTACATGATGTGTAGAAACGCTCGTTTGCTAGCTTAGTAGTTATTCCCGGTCATTTTAGCGAGAAAAGGTCAACAATTTCGTATCATCGCTCGCTGGACGAGTGATCAGTTGAAAGCTTGCTCTGATATTCTGTTTTGTACTCGGAGCAGAAACAGTGGGAGCAGTCTAGGGCAATCTTGCTGCAAGTGACTGTAAGTTGTAAATAACTCCAGCCCCTTTGAAAGACAACGCAGCATTTCAACCGATTTTTTTAAAACAAATCAGTAAACTCATATAAAAAGCGAAGACCAGCGAACTTTCGGAGGCATCGTTCTCTCTTGGAAGGCACTCAAAACTGAAAGCTTAGCTCAAGGCCAACTTGTGATTGACAGCTGTCGTCTCGTTAGCCAATCAATCTATTTGAACAATTCTAACAAGTATTGTGATTGGCTTATTTTAGCGTGCTTTGTCAGAGAACAGAGCACGCTGAAGTCACTTTTACTCATTTGGAAAGCCGAGTGCGTGTTTTCCCCTACTCTTCTTTCGTGCTCTTCTCCTTCCTGGGTGCTTTACAACAGAACTGAGCACAGTCCAGGCTTCTTTTCTGTTAAGTATTGTTATGCGACTTTACTCACATAACAATGAACTGAACGTAGGCGTCATCAGTGCTCGTAAACTTACTTGACGAGATTCAAATTTGATTATAACTGCGTTCTTATGCATTTTGATTTATAGCGGCAACACGCTCATGTTCTCTACAAGATTGGAGCAATAGCTTTAACAGAGAGGGAGAAACACAATGCGAGTCATCCTCTGGATATTACAATCTCGTCGGCTTTGAACGGGATGGCACAGACAACTTGCAGGGAATAAAGAAAGCTAAATGTTGCGAACGCGATCAAACATTCTGGAACACACCAACAATATGTCAGATGCCTGATTGGACTAGCTCAATGGACCAGTAAGATAACTTAGTTATAGTTGTAGAACTTCCTGAATTGACGCGTTGAAATCTCGGACAATCTGTGATTCTACGTTCAATCTCGTCCCCAGAGGCACCGCTTTTTCGGTCAGAGGCGACTAAACACCTAACGGCCCTGTACAATCTAAAGAGTAGAAACGCCTGATTTCTGCATTAATTTTGCGCATGCGCCCAAGTTCAGTAACGACATATATGTCCAGGATTGAACGCTACAAAGATTCAAATTCCTGATGAAAAGCATCACAAGGTATCCTCACTGGTAAAAAGTCACCAAAACGCACACAATTCTGTCACATATGAAGTAATATGAAAATGTCCAATAACCCTGACAAACAACTATCTATTGATCCCTTGTTGCTTCTTATTTAACCTTCTTTATTTAGCTCCTGACCCTCTACTAACTATGATTTAACATACGGTTTTGATGGCCTGGAGCCAAGCGTTTAAATCGAACCTTGAAAAGCGAGCTCTTCGCTTTATCTATTTTTCTGAGCGAAATCTGCATACAATTCTTTTAGTTATTGATATCGGTGTTTTGCCGTTAAAGTTTCTTGTGAGCTTTTGCTACCTCATCTTTGAAATAAGACACAATAATGCCCCTGTAAACATTGAAGAATTATTTCAAGATATTTCTGATATTCATCCACCTTCCTCAGGGGCTACACGGAAGCCCCTGAGGAAGGATAGTCCTGTCTAACCGAAATATTGGGCATTAAATTTATCATTTTTGGCCGTCCGGTCAGCCTTTCAATTGGTTTTATAGTTTATTTTTCACTGCTGATCCTGATCTAAACCATGATCTAGTTTCACTCTGCTGTTGCTTGCACAGGAGGTCCTTTCATTACAGTTTACACGATTCTTACAATACTCGATCCTCTGTCTCAAAAAACGTCTACACAGCTCTCGACGACTCACTTCCAGGCTATCGACGATTTGAGTAAATGCTTGTTCTAGAATCGGAACAAAAATTTGGAATGAAATGTCTTTGTCTTTAAGAAAACTGACTAAAAATGCCTTAGAGACAAAAATAAAGCAAACACTTTGAAATTCTGGCTTCAGAAGACTGTTATACTGATCTTCCAGAAATCACTCCATAAGTAAAGCTGAATTTGTTTTCCTCTTAGTCTCTGGTCCCTTTAGTTTATCAGTGATCTCCAGTCATTGTTGTCAATTTTAGTTCCTTTCGTTCTATTGTTGCCCTTAGTTAAATTTAGTTGTACTTAGTTTTATTTATTCACTATGAACAGGACTTGTCTAGATTAGTTTTGCTACCGAAGGCACGTAATAATTGTGTCCGTAAAAACGTAAGATACATGTATTTATTTTTTTCTCAAGCATCTGAGCGGGCCGGATGCCTAAATCCTCGAATTTGATTGGCTAATCTGGCACACGTGACTGGTCCAGCTTTTTACGATACGGCCCACGGGCCGGATTTTTTCCCGCTTCCTGCACCACTGCCTAAATTTCGCTCCTAAAAGTTAGCGGTAATCGGCAATCTTTTGCCTTTTTTACACATCCATCGACGATTGGTCACCATAAAGTTTATCTCCGATCTCTTTAAAATGGCAAGGAAAGTCACTGTAAGTAAATTGAGTTGAGTGTTTTGAAGTTGTGAAAGTTTGCTTGGGTGGTTGTTTGTAGCTTGACGCTGTAATGGCGCTTAATCCTGTGTTCCCCCCGCCGTAGAATTTGAGTCAAATTCAGTCAAGTTTACGTTTCTGATCGTTGCAGTATTTAGGAGAATTTCTGTAGAATACACTTAACGAATTTCCTCGCTTTCTGCTATTCAATTTACGGTAGAAATGTCTGATTTGAAGCGATTTTAAAAGTGACGACTGACAGACATTGTTTTTGTAGTAAAACTTCAAACTTCGCACGAAATTTCACATCGGAAAAACAATTTTGGAAAACTTAACTGGTTAAATAAATGCAACTAACATAAAGTAGTTCGAAAACTATATCTTCTTTAATACATCTTTCTTTGCCTACTATCTGAAATATTCGGCGCTCGTTGCCAAGATTTTTTACAAATCGTTAGTAGACGGCGCGCAAGCCGCTTCAATGACAAGAGTTGCGTAAACAAACCCATTAGTACTCTGTAAAACCACTTTACTGCAGGAAAAAAATAAACATGTTATTTACCGGGCTAGGTCGGTCCGTATGGGAAAAACTGTGCCCTTGGTCTTGAGTACGGCCCTCGGCCTTCTGCCTCGGGCCGTACTCAAGACCTCGGGCACAGTTTTTTCCCATACGGACCTCCCGCCCGGTAAATAACATATATGTATTTACGAAGCACTAATTAAACAATGAAGTTCTTGGAAAAGCGAAACAAAAAGTTGACACTGGCTAAAAACACATATTGGAGGTTTTGGCCACTACTGTTGCCTTCTTCTGCAAAGGTAAAAATGCAAATCTCTAAGGCGTCCTGCTTTGAGTGCAGTTGTATCGACAAAGGCCCCACAACAGCACAGTAACACACGCGATAAATGCCGATTGATGTTATGGGTTCTAATAGCTAGATGGAAAGAATGAATGAAGGAGAGAATGCATGAATGTTGGATAGAAACTCTTTGTCGGCCAAACACCATATGCTTCACAGTGACCAAATAGGCTTCAGTGAAGAGTGTTGAAATTGTTGGCAGGTCATCGGCGTGGCGAAAAAGACTAATTTTTGAAGCTTAGCATTTCCATGCGGGAAAGGAACGCTATAAACGAACACATACAAAACATGCCAAACATTTACAACAACATAATAAGAATTTCATAGAGTCATTAAGAATACCCTGGAGACTATCGTTACACTCCTTCGAAGCATGATTTTGCTTTTATCACATATTATATACACATACCAATCAGGAAGTCGTTATACGTTTGCATATTTATCTTTGCTTCACAGCGTTTGAGTGACTGAGCTGTTTATAATTTTATCGATTTTAACACTTTTATTCTCGTCTGAATAGTGTCGAGTTTGCAGGGTGCCTGTGTATGAACTGTATTTTCCAAATCAAGTTTTTAATATTAGGCTAGTTTCCCTAAGGAATATTTTATATTTTATTCTGAATTTATCTCAGCGAATACAGTAATTCTAAGTAGTAATGTTTATTCTCCTCTGGACAGTAATTCTAAGTAGTAATGTTAATTGAGCCCCTGGCTCAGGAGATTGGGTAACCCTTCCCTTCCCTACGTTTAAGACTCTAGAATAAAGTTACCTATTACCTATCTGCATAAGAAGGCAACAGTAGTAGCCGAAACGTCCGGCAAAATATATTTTTAGCCAGTATCAATTATTTATTTCTTTTTACCAAAACTTTTAATTAAATTATACTTTCGTTTATTCCTGGACATAACTGAGTAATGAATATGCGTAGAATGAGTAACCGCTTTGACTAATGCTGGCTCAGTTTTCCATTTCTTCTTTTACGTTCTCGATTTCTTGATGCTGTCCAAAAAGATCGGGACCTCTGGGAACGAGACTATTATACCCTACCAGGAGTCCTTAACTAGGAGCCTGCAACTCCCATAATAAGCCAATGCAGCGGCACTAGTACACATAGACATTTTCTCCGCGAAATAGATCAGTTCCAGACTACATGAGCTCGCTTCGGTGAAGATAAGATAACGTGGCCCCACGTGAACATGTCCAGAGCATGTCGACATGTCAACATTAGTCCGTGCTTATGATTGCAATTGGTCACTGAGATTTCTGTGAGGATCTGAATTCGAGATAAATTCAAACTCAAAATAGATCGGTCCGCTCTGAAAACGCCGTGACAGGAATGTGAGGTAGTTGCAGGCTCCCAGTGATGGGCTCCTGACCCTACTCTGTTTCCCAACAAATTCTTCCTGTATGAACGGTGACATTTTTCGACTTATAGTACACTCAACAAAATTACTTAATTTTGATTGGTCGAGAGCAGTACAATTAATCCCAAATTGTACTCCGTAGGAGTACCCATTAAGTTTCCATGGAAACGACGCGTAATTTTGTTGAATTCACTATAATTAAAAAATCACACGACCTTCTCAAAGGCGAGTGCAATTTGAGAATTTTCAAAATCACGAGTACCTATTAATCACGAATTGTACTCGAGGTCGTGCGATTTCCTATACTTATTTGTTAAAGTTTGCTTCATGTGAATAATGCAAAAGACAAGTCTAGACACTTTATTGCAATAGCAGGTGATTAAAGGGATGGTTCTGAGGCTTGACGCATGTCCAAGCCATAACATTCACCCGTTTAAAAAATTATTCTCGTTTGAAAACGCTGCAACACTCCTTTATACGCTCTAACTTCCATGCGCTACCCACACTTGCAGGAAGCAAGAAGATAACTGGCTTGTGTCCTAAGGACAACTCCGTTGCCCCGACTAATAAATTTGATATTGAATACTAAGTTTGGTTAAATTCGGCTTTTTCGTTATGTTATTTTAGCTGTTGTTGCTGTGCTGTTCTGTTGTTGTTGTTGTTGTTGTTGTTGTTGTGGCTCTTGTTCTTGTATTTGCTGTTGCTGTTGCGGTTTTAGATTTAGTTCCTATAGTGTTCTTTTGTTGTTTTTTTATCTTATTGCTCTCCTTGTTAAAGTCGACGTTCTGAAGGGTATTGACAACAATTACTATCATGTTTAACATATTTTAGGAGCAGGACGAGTCAATGCCAGGAAGGCTTCTTTCTGAGAGGTTTGTTTCGTGGAAACGGCAACAACGTCGGCAGTATCGAGTGGGGAAAATGTTGCAAGCCATCTCACCATCCATATGAATGGGGAAACTGCTATGACGAAGACGTAAGCAATACCTTCAACAAAGCCGGCCTCAGTGAGTGTAAAAGAGAAGGATACTTTATCGCCGGGTTTGTGACACGCCAATCAGGAGGCAAATTGTCCAGCATCAAGAAGTTTAAATGTTGCAGTATGTGGAATGGTGAGTTTCCGCAGTACTTGGCAGTTTTTAGGCAACATAATTTTCTCTGATTGAATTATGAATGCAGAGTGTGCTTACATGAAAATCTGCTGAAATAAAGCCTCGACTTAATTGATGTTTTTGTCCAAATATTGCTATGAGTTGTTCATTCCGCCTTTAGTAGACGTAGTTCAAACCCTTTCTTGAACGTTGAGCAACGTAGGAAGCATTACATGTATGAAATAAATACAATTGATAATTGGGTCTGAAAGTAGGTATGATCCATTGGATAGCTTGTCTTTAAATTCAATAAGGTTTTCAAGACATTCCACTATTTCCTATCAAACGGATCTAGTCGCGTTAAGATGAGAAACATTGCTTATGATTGCAACTAAAAATACCGGATCTATTGCTTTATTTTTCCAGAAATTCCCCAACTTAACAACCTGAACGGACTTAAACAGCGTGTCATGGATTCCACCTTGTTTTACATTGGACAACTTGCCAACATGATGGGATTTGCATGGAGTGGTGGATGCTGGTCTAAGTACGCTGGTGAAGATTTTCGCCGCAGAGGCGACACTTGGGAGTCGAAGTACAGGTCGAATTGGTGTCTCGGAAATGGACCCAAGAAAGACGTTCGCCTAAAGATCACCTACGGGAATTTTGCCTACACCATGAAAGATGTGACATTCGGAGAGTCTGTGAAGCAGTCCATCCCCGTGGATCAGGAGCAACAGTTGCTGAATTCACCTGACAGAAGCTACAGCAAAGTCGCTTCTAACAATAAGAACAATCCAGGCTATTCCTCCGAAGTGGGGATCGAAATGCGTGTTGCAAGTACGCTCAAAAATGTCCAGCGAACCAGCTGGGATTCAAAATTTGGAATTGAAGTTGGCATGGAGTACGAACCGCCAAGCACAACCGGTGGTGTGGGCTTTTCGGCAAAAAGCAACTTTAACTATGACTGGGGAGGAGATGAAGAAGATACCACAGTCAACCAGGATTGGCATATTCTAAAGGTAACTGACAAGAAACAACTTCCACCCAAAACATTTGCAGAATGGCACGCATTTAAAAAGCCCGAAAAAGTGACACTTCCTTACACAGCTACCATCATTCCCACATTTTCTGTTAAACTGGAAGGCTACATGAAATGGGGAGGCGGTTACCATGGAGCTACTACCAATTTCCATCAGGATCATCGTGGCTCTGGGGATCGTAATAACGTAGAACATACTTTTGGAAGTGATCAAATCCCGTTCTATGAAGACCTTAAAAACCAGATTGAGCAGAACATGTTACCTTGGCAGTGGCATGCTATGAAGCAGAATTACCCCTACGCAGACTACTTCATCAATCAGCTAACAAATAAAGATCTCTATGCATTCACTATGGCAGGTCAGTTTGAAGAAACAACAGAAAACGAGATAAAGTCGTATTGGTATCCATCGCGACCCATCGACGAAATGTCAGACGCAATCGCCAATTTGACTTTAATGGCAGACCAAGGAGAAAAGTTTCCGGAGTTTCCACGTGTGCGCCCTCCACCACCAAACGTCAAGACCATTGACAACAGTAAGGAGACGAAAGTTCCTCCTGTTAAGCT